>JAJHZJ010000497.1:0-300000 GCA_023548195.1 Bettongia penicillata ogilbyi
GCAGAGTTTGCCATTTCCTTCTCCAGTGGATTAAGTCAAACAGAGGTTAAGTGACTTGCACAAGGTTACACAGCTAGTATGTATCTGAGGCAGGATTTGAATTCAGGTCTTCCTGACTCCAGGCCCAGCCCTCTCTCCAATGAGCTGCCTCACTGCCTTATAACATGATCACACCTGCACTTCAAGAAAATCACTTCAGTGGCTGAGTGGAACTTGGATTGGACTGGGAGAGACTTGAAGCACGCAGACCCACCAGAAGCTATCACAATAATCCAGGTATGAGGGCAAGAGGTGTAATGGGAGCCCTGTTTTCCTTGTTTCCTTTGAAAGCCCACACTTTTTGCTGATTGCTAATGAGGCACGGGGTCACGAGGGGTTGTGCCCTCTGATTCTGAAAAGTGTTTATATCCTCTGAGGTGAGGTTGTACTTTGGGGCTTAGTTTTTGGAAGAAAGTTCTTGAGCGAGATGAGACTCTGGGCAGCTGTTTTAAGAAGCCCTCTCCCCCAACTTTGAAA
Source organism: Bettongia penicillata ogilbyi (assembly GCA_023548195.1). NCBI lineage: Eukaryota > Metazoa > Chordata > Mammalia > Diprotodontia > Potoroidae > Bettongia > Bettongia penicillata. Next base: position 517 of record JAJHZJ010000497.1, read on the forward strand.
AACCAGATGTTGGTGATCCTCTCTTTGGTAATGTCATTATGTATGCCTATCATCAGATAGTTGGAAGCCCCATCTGTTGGTATATGTGTTTGATTAAAGTGATTGTTGACCCCTCAAAGATTGCTTTCCTTTTAGAAAAGCAGATCTAAGAACCTTCACAGCCAGCCTCTTGTATATACCAAGAGGGGTGGTGACTGCTTTAAGAGGCTTGCCTCAGAGTGGGGATAACGTTAGAGAAGGTATTGTCTATCAAAGACGATGCAAAGTAGAGTGTCTTGTCTATGGGACAACCAGGAGGTCAGCCGCATTGGATTGAAGGAGACCTGTTGGGGAGTAAGGTATAAGAAAATGAAAGGCAGTAAGAGGCTAGTTCATGAAAGGATTTGAATGCCAGTTAGAGTAGGTTGTCTTTGTTCCTGGAGGTGATGGGGAGCAATAGGAGTTTACGAGTAGGGGGTAACATGGTCACCTGAGATTGAGGAGTTGAGGATGACTCCTAAGTTAGGAACCTGAGGGATTGGGAGAAAGGTGTTTGCCTCCCTAGTAATAGAGAAGGTAGGAGGAGGAGAGGATTTAGAGGGAAATATGAGTTCTGTTTGGGGCATGTTGAGATGGCAGTTAATGATGTGAGATTAGAGGTCAGCTGAGAGGTGAGGGCAGGATGGGTAGATTGGAGAATCGTCAGCATAGAAATAGTCATTAAATCTATGAGATCTAATGAGATCAATTGAAATAGTTTAGAGGGAGAAAAGAAGAAGGCCCAGGACAGAACCCCCCAGGACATCTGTGCTTATAAGGCATGATCTGTAAGAGGATCTATCGAAGGGGACAGAGGAGGAGCAGTCAGAGAGGAAGGAGGAAAACCAGGAGAGAGAGAGGGATATCCTAGAGAGAGGAGAGTATCAAGAAGAGGCTGATTAATAGTGCCAAGGCTGAAGAATCACATCAATTAGTCCCATAAGTACCAAAGGATGGAGTTTGTCCCAGTTAGGTAGCTTACTATCTTCCTGATGATTTCAATCAGCAACTCACTATGAGTAATTTTGGTTCTGTCCTTTCTAGTCAAAGGAATATAAAAGAATTGAGTAGTTCTGTCATCCCTCTGTTATGTTATCAGTGTCTCATCTACCCTAACTTTAATTCCTTACCTCTGTTGGAATCTTGTCTTTTCCCCAGTAGAATTGTAGCAGAGGAAAGTTCATCAGGAGACCTTTGATTAATTGATTTACCCCTAGCCCAGTTAATGATGTTACAGATCACATGGGATAATCGACCATGCAGATCTTAAAGAGGCATAAGTGTTTATGCTTTGTTAACCCTTTAATGTATGAAAAAATTCTCTGATCAAAGTACTTTGGAATTCAGGGATAGCTACTGGCTAGTCAAAGGCTCAGCAATGTCCCTGATCTGTTAAAAAACAAGACCTAGGTAGTCATTGAGCCAGAAGACGTCTTGATCAAGTGTGAACTCTGGCAATTGAGAAAAGAGCTAGATAAAAGAAAATTACCCAGATTGGAAGAATCTTGAACCAGGTTCCTTGACTCTTGGGTAAGGGATGAGATTTCTTTCTTCTATGTACATATCCTCCCCAGCCATGGCATCATGCCTTGGAGTTACATACCCAGTGGGAGATACTGGGACAGGCAGGGAGCAGTGCCATGTAAGCTTTTACAGACAGAGTAAAAGAATTATAAGTTCAGAGCTGGAAAATACCTCAAAGGTCATCTATTTGGAATAGATTTTAGATAAGGAAACTGAGGCAGTTGTTCAATGTCACATAGATATTAAACAGGAAAGGCAGGATGTGGACAGTCCTCTGAGTTGTATACTTTCCATCAAATGGAAGAGTTCTGTTCATTTCACAGCTATTACAATGGCTTCCTTCCATGCCCAGTAGGGATACAGAGCCCATGGGGAGAAGCGCAGACCTACCAGCAGAAGGGAAGGGCAGCTGGGCTTTATGGCATCAGAGATATGGGTGGTCTCAACCATCTGGGTTTCCTAAGTGTGTGCCTCTCTATTAGCATGATTTGTGTATGTGCTATCTACATGCTCATATTTCCATCTGACAGTGTATAAATTTGTGGGAGAGTGATCCTGAGGTTTGGGGGGAAGGAGGATGTTTTGGAGCAATTATTCTCAGCTCAGATTACTAAGCTAGCTCAGTAAATACCTTTGCTTTGAAAGAGGTAGGTGGCACAGTGGATAGAGTGTTGGGCTTAGAGTCAGAAAAATCTGAGTTCAAATCCACCTCAGACACTTACCAGCTGTTTGACAGTCATTTATCCTTCAGTTTCCTCACCTGTAAAATGTAACAATAATATGTATGTCCCAGGGTTATCATGAGGATAAAAATAGATAAATAAAAAGTATCTGTAGAGCATTTTGCCATCTTTTAGCATGCTACAAATGCTATCATCATCATCATCATCAATCGATAATTGTGTCACCCTACTGGCTGTTACCTGTAAGTGCACCAGTGGGGGCTCATGAAGTATAATTTTAGGAATATAGTCCCACAGAATGTCTTAAATCAGTAGTAGCTACCACTCTGATGAGGTCAAGTACAAGTTAGGAAATATTCTGGGGTGGAGCAACAGTACCCTAGAATTAAAGTACACCATTCCAATGGAAGTCCCCTATCACTATAACATCATATTTCTGTACTTGACCCACAACCCATTTCCCAAATTCCTTGCCTATTTCCCCTTTTTTCAAGTGGGATCTAATTACTTTGATGACAAGATCACTTCTTTCACTTCTCTCTTCACTCAAATGTTCTCTGCTATACTTGCCCTCCTTCTTCCTGGATTTCCTTTCTTCTTAATATACAGTTGTATCACCTACCCCTTTGACCTAAGCTGGGTTTTTTGAAATTAAGGATACTCATCAAGAGACATTTCCACCATGGATTTCATCCCATCAAATCTCAGAAATTACAAGCTAAAATGAGCCTCCTTACATTAGGACCTTGGCTTTGGCTTCGTAGTTATTTAAGCTTTGTGGCTTTGCATATAGAAATGTGAGGCCATGGATGTTTACTATTGTAGGATGGTGTGTTCTGTGAAAAGAATAATGGCAGCTTATATTTCCATAGTGTTCACTATAGGCTAGGCACTGTGTGAAGTGCTTTATAATTATTGTCTCATTTGATTCTCACAACAAGCCTAGAAAGAAGGTCCTATGATCATCCCCATTTTACTCATGGGGAAACTGAGGCAAACAGACTTTAAATGACTTTCCCAGGATGACACAGATTTATAGTAACTGAGGTCAGATTTGAACTTAGATCTTCTTGATCCAAACCTGGTGCCCTATCCACTATGCCACCTAGTTGAAAATGTACAATGAAGTGACATGAGTTGGCATGAAAAATGTCATCGATGTTAGAACAAAGGGGTACCAATGGGGCAACTGGGATTGTAGAACTGGAGCTTAAAGGGACCCCTGATTTTACAAAGTAGAGCCCTTAGGCCCAGGGAGTTTCAGTCCTTTCCACAAGGTCACACAGGATGAATTGAAGGCATTCCAACTGATGAACCCACCTGCAAATGATGTTATAATCCTGTCTCTGCCCTGCTCAGTACAGAATGTAAATGGATCATATGAAGGAATGAGAAAAATTCATCATGAATTTACAGCTACTGTGCTGATCCCAAGGAATATAAATACAAAACTGAGATAGCCCCTGCTCTCAAGGGGCTTATACTCTAATGGGGAGATGGCACCGCCTCCAGGGAAGTGGTGGCTAGGGCAGAGTGTTTTGGCTTGGGAAATAAATGGTGAGTGGAGCTACAGGGAAGTAGGTTAACTCATCCTTTCCAGTTGCAGTGGATGTATTTATTCCTGAACTAAAAGGGAAGAGGAAAGAAGGTACATGCCAAGCAGGATGGATGGCAAGGCCCAGTGGTCTGGAGGATACAGAAGCAAGCAGGGTAGGTAGGTGAAACAGCAGATGGTGGTGTATCGGTGGCCCTACATCCCTGCGCTACAGAGCATCTCCTAAGTATTGATTATGTTGCATATATACAAAATCCACTTCCAGACATTCTTACCAGATTCTTTTGTGCCTCAGTTGCCATTGATTTGGAAATCTTTTCTTCCTTTTTCTTTTCTACCATCAATCATTCTAGAACAGGAGAACCTCCTTCCTCCAGGGTCACCTATCTCTGGTCATTCAGAGCTCAGTCACTGGAGTATCACAGCAGCCCTTCATGTGTCTGTTAGTCATGGCAGACTTTGCAGTGCCAATGGTCTCTGGTTTTTTGGAGAGGGGGGAAGAAAGGAAAATTATAATATCTGCCTCTACACTTAACCATTTGATCTGACAGCTCGTATGCCTCTCCCCCTGCCTGCTTCTTTTTCTTCTTCTAAATTTGGTCCCAGCCACTGATATTTCAAACTTAGCACGAACATTGAGCTGCATGACAGAAAAAAGGGCTGATGTTTCTATCCTTTCATCTATTTTACAAATGACTCAGTGAGACAAAGTTGGGTTAAATCAGTCCCCCCCAGATTTAGTACCTCCCCCTGGTTTCTCCAAGAGAAGTTGTGGGCAGAAATTCATTCATCAAATGAGGGCCAGAAATAAATCTTTTGGCCTACCACCACCCCCTACCTTGTATCGTCAGCAGTGGGTGATGGCCAAGCGCTGGCACTAAAGGACAGTTGACTAGACATTTAAAAATGTCTTCCCTTTTCTGGCACCTCTTTCTGGAGAAAGATTGGACATTTGATTTAATTCACTAGACATTAGTCATCTACTGTATGTCAGGCCCTGTGCTGGGCACTGGAGAAACAAAGGAAAAATGAAGACCCAAGTGGAGCAACCTCCCCCACGTCACACAGAGATTCAAACTCAAGTCTTCCTGACTCTAGTTAGCACCCCAGGCAACCTGGCTGTACCCTTTACACTAACACCTTTCTTGTCGTTCAGTTGTGTCTGACTCTTCATGACCCTTTTGGGGGTTTTCTTGGCAGAGATACTGGAGTGGTTCACCATTTCCTTCTCCAGCTCATTTTACAGATGAGGAAACTGAGGCAAACAGGGCCAAGGGACTTACCCAGAGTCCCATGCCCAGTCAGTATCTGAGGCTGAATTTGAACTTAGCAAGAAGTGTCAACCTGATTCCAAGTTTGGTGCTCTATCCATGGTACCACCTAACTGCCCTATCATGAAATAATATCTGTCATGGAGCATAATTATCTGACATAAAAAATGTGTCTTCAAAAATATTATTTATATTATTTTAAAAGTCTCTCATTGGCATTCAAAGTCCTTCATAAACCATCCCTTCTCCCTCTCTTTCCAATCTTACTTCCCCCAGGTATTCTGCAATGCAGTGACACCACCATGTTCTTCCTAGACCTGGGCATTTCCACTGGCTGTACCCATACCTGAAATTGTCTCCCTTCTCATTCCTGCCTGCTGCCTTTGCCAGCTTCCTTCAGGTCCCAACTAAAATCCCACCTCTAAAAGAAGCCCTTTTGGGTCCCCCTTCCCTCCAAGATGACCTCCAACTGTTTGCCTGTTGCTGTTTGCATGCTATATCCCCCATAAGACTATGAACTCCTTGAGGGCAAGACCTGCTTTTTACTTTCCTTGGTATCGTTAGTGCTCCATACATGGGAGATGCTTAATAAGTATTTGTGGACTCACTGACTGCACACTTTGTCTAACCCTCGTCTTGTTCTCATTGTGGCATTTGATTCTCTATTTTTATCAAATTATGATCAATTCTATTGGCTTGTCCCATAACTGTTTAGTATTTATGAATTTTACCTTACCAAAAGGATACTTGACTAAAAGTTCTTTGAGGATGCAAACTGAGCCCCCATACCTCTCTAGTGTCACCCACCAAGCCTAATACAATTTTAACTAGTCACAAGAAACCTCAGTAAATCTCTGTTGTATTGAATTCCTTATCTATCTGAGTTAAGTTGCTTATAGTCTCTGGATATAAGACAAATAGGACATGCCTGTCTTTCCCTTCCCCCATCAAGCTTTAGAAGCCCCTCCCAAGGACATGATTGATGCACAATTTCATGGAAGACCTGAAATCATCATTTGAATTAATGTGTCCCAGATAAATAAACCTTGCTTCCCACTCAGCAGAGAAGCTCAGCAGGCAGTGCCATGGCAATTAGTTTCTAAGGTTGCAAAGTCTCTGGATGAGAACTCAGCTTCTACATAAAATATAAAATGATCATTTTGTTTGCAACTCCAAGGGGAACCTGTGGGTCACCTTTCCGTTTAACTACAACTTCCTTTGGTCTTCTGGTTTTGTTTATAATGAGAATGTTAAGATTGAGATGACTTACTTTTCTCAGTTATGTTTGACTTTTTGTGACCCTATTTGGGGTTTCCTTTGGAAAGATCCTGGAGTGGTTTGCCATTTCTTTCTCCAGTTCATTTTACAGATGAGGAAACTGAGGCAAACAGGGTCAAGTGACTTACCCAGGAACAAACACATAGTAAGTATCTGAGGCCAGATTTGACCTCAGGTCTTCTTGACTCCAGGCCCTGTGCTCTAACCATTGTGCCACCTAGATTCCCTGTGTGGCTTTAGAGAAGTCATTTAACCTCTCTGGGATTCAGTTTCCTCCTTTGTAAAAATGAGAGATTTGTACAATATGATCTCTGAGATCCCTTCCAGCTAAAATCAACAATCCTATGATTTTGAATCCAAAAAACACGTAATTGGAATGGGCAGTGTAGAGAATGCTGGGCCTAGAATCAGGAAGACCTAAGTTCAAATCTGGCCTCAGACACTTCCTAGGTCTGTGACCCTGGGCAAGTCACTTCACCCTGTTTGCCTTAGTTTCCTCATCTGTAAAAAGGGTTGGAAAAGAAAATGGTGAACCATTACAGTATCTTTGCCAAGAAAACCTCAAACAGGGTCATGGACTGAAATCTAAACAGCAATGGGAAAGAGCTGCCTGGGAAGGTTCCCTAAAAGATTTCCAAGAAGAAGTTGAATGGGCAGTTCTTGGGACCGGCACAGTGCTGGTGTGGTTTCTTTTCTGAAAGTGACTTTTGAGTCCGATGGAATTTGTTATTGTGTTCTCTACTCTCACACATTGTCTCCTCGAAGTCATCAGGGATTTGTTTAACACAAAGGAAAGTGAAACTGGGTGGGAATACTGTGTGGTCAAGATCATGTGCCAAGCCCGTGACGGGGATGTGGCTCCCAGCTGACCTCTGACTTGGAGCTTACTGCTCTTATCTCACATAGTGTAAGGAGTAACTCCAGGCTGGGAAAACTAGGCTCATATTTCAACTTTGTATCTTTCCTCTTTACTATGACTGTGCGTAGCTGACTGACTCACCCACCATTTCTATGAGGAAAATGTTTTCAGTGTTCCAAATGACCTGTTTTTAAATGAACTGGGGAGATGACCAACCTTGGAACCGTTTCCCTTGGAAAATTGTATCTTGTCCAGGAGGTCATAGTTCTAGGCCACTGATAAGCTGGAGAATGTCGAGAAGAAGGCAAGGAGGGTGGGAAAGGGGCCTGAGAAAATGCCATGGGATCATGGGTTGAAGGAAGGGTCTGTTGGAGACAGTTCAAAATGCCTGGGGAAGACACATTACTAAATTTTCAGTGGGAGCATTTGTACCTCAGAAATGGGCAAATTGCAACAAATCAGGGCTTGATTTATTTTTCTATCAATGGTCTAGATTTAATGAAGTGGTGGAGACAATGTTAATAATACAGCTTAAATTTCTTTTTCTTTCTCTCTTCCTTCCTTCCTTCCTTCCTTCCTTCCTTCCTTCCTTCCTTCCTTCCTTCCTTCCTTCCTTCTTTCCTTCCTTCCTTCCTCTCTTGAGAACCATTGTTAAAGACTACTACTTGGGTTTAAGGAGCTAGAAACATTTAACCCTTGGAAGAGATGACTAGCGGGTTTCTTGACTAACTGATATGCAAGCTTTTCTTCGAACATTTCAGGGGAGCTCTGAATCAGAATTTCAGATTGGGAAGATCCTCTGCCACCACCAGCAAGGTTCTCCATCCCTTGCCTGAGTCTTCCATGCTAGGGCACTGCTTCTAACTCATCACCTCTTCACACACCTTTCATTGTTAGCAATGTTAGTACCTAACATTGAATCTAAATCTGTCTCTTTGGAATTTGAAGGGTTGCCTGCCATATTAGAGGAGACATGACTTTGTGCCAAGTGGCCCTGCAGTGCAGAACCAGGAGCAAAGAGGCAACTTTAGACTTGATGTCAGAGGGGAAACCATATTCCTACCTCTTAGGGCTGCCCCAAAGGGAGGAGGTTGCCTCTGCATGACTGCTTCCCTGAAGACCTTTAGGGAGAAGCGAGGTGACCATAGGGATGCTAAAGTGGGGACTGCTTTTTATGCACAGGTTGGATTAGATGTGGGATATTAGCTGACACTTGATGGAAACCAGGAGGGAGAGATGAGGAGGAGGAGAGTTCCAGGAATGGGGAATAATGAATGGATGTGTCTAGGAGACAAGAGTTGGAACGCCATGTTTGGGGATCAGCAAAGAGTCCAGTCATTGGATCAAGAGAATGTGGGGCTAAGACTAAAAAAAGTTTTAAAAGTCAAACAGAGAACTTTTATATTTGTTCCTGGAAGGAATAGGGAACCATTAGGGTTTATTGAATGGGTGACAGGGTGGAATGGGAAGCCATGATGTGCTCAGTCTTTTTAAGATCAATTTGACAGCTTAGTGGAGGATGGATTGAGATAGAGACCTGAGGAAACTAGAGCAACCAGCCCCCTCTGGCAACAGCCTAGGTATGAGGTGCTGAGAACCTGCACCAGGGTGGCAACAGGGTCAGAGCACAGGAGGTGTACTTGATATCTTAAGGTGAAAAAGGATAGGACTTAGTAACAGATTGAATATGGCAGTGAGAGATAGTGAGGAGTCAAGAGTGACCCATAGGGTTAAGTTTGGGCAGGGACAGGGGACCCAGACATCGGTTATAGGGGGAAATGTCCTCAGTCTGAGGTGAGAGCAGAATGGGAACTCAAGGGAGGAACAGATACTGGAAGGACAGAAGGGAGGAAAGAAGGGAGGGAGGGTTTACAAGTGTCATGAAGAACATAGCCTGGATGGGCTTTCCCAGGGCTCTTTCCTTATTCTCCCTCTCCTTACCCTTCTCCTTTGCTAAGGGTGGGGAGGGTTAGGTGGTTTTAGAAACCTGACATTTCACAAAATCACCGAATCTCCAACTTGGAAGGGAGGCACCTCCTCAGCCATCTAGGCTAACCCACACCTGATAAAGACTCTCCTGAGATACCCCGACAAGGCTAAGTGTCCAACCTTTGTGTGAACAGGGGGTCTCCCTACTTCCCCAGGGTCCTCTACGAAAAGCTCTGCTCTTTGGAAAATGTTTAAGTATAGTATCAAGTCTCCATTTGCCTCTTCTCAATTTCCACCCGGGGCTCCTCACTCTGGCCCGGAGGCCAACCCCAATATGTCTAATCTTTGTTTCTTGTGATAACCAGGGGTTCCCCACTCTTGTCCTTCAAAGACTGGTAGGCAGCCCCCTGCTCGGGCCCCAGGCCTCTTTCTATGACTCTTCATACGGCATACTACTTCCCTGGTTACCTTTTGCTGATTTGAGGCCTCTTAACCCTTTATGACCTGGCTCCCTCTGGCAGTCTACTGAAGCTTATGGACCCCTTGTCAGAACCATGTTATACGTGCAAAAGATTACAAAGGAAGGCAAAGGTTACTGAAAATAAAGAGGTAATGGTTTTTATTTTTCTGATCCAAGGTCACAGACTCCCTGAAATCGATCCACAGACTCTTCTGCAGGTTCGGTAGTCCTGTGCTAAATGCTGTCCTCCTAATCAATACCAAACTGATTCACCCCCTAAATGGTGCTGTCCAGAAATAGCCACAGCAATCTAGAGGTAGTTTGTAGGGAGAAGTAGAGAGGATCCAGCACTTCGTTACTGCTATTCATTTATAGTGCTTTAGCTCTCTGGCAAATGGTTTTAACATTTCACTAGTCTGGTACTTGTCTGAAATAATCCTTTGCCCATTTATCCTCCTTTTAAGAAGTAAGGGACCTAGCTAGGTGGCACAGTGGATAGAGCACTGGGTCTAGAGTCAAAAAAACTTGAGTTCAAATCTGGTCTCAGAAACTTCCTAGCTGTGTGGCCTTGGGAAAGTCACTTAACCCTACTTGCCTCAGTTTCCTCATCTGCAAAATGATCTGGGAAAGGAAATGCCAAAACATTCCAATATCTTTGCCAAATGGAGTTACAAAGAGTTGGACATGACTGAATGAAAGTAATCACAAACAAGTAAGAGAGAGGCAGATCATTCTATAGAGGAATCAGATTCTACATCTACGGACCATCAGACAAAGCTCTCTTCCCCAAAGATACAGAATTACACGACCAAAGATTCAGGGTGGAAGAGAATTTAGAAGTCTAGTCTAACGTCCTTGGACCAAGATCCAGGAAGTAAAATGACTTGGCCAACGTCACCAAGCTAATAAGTGGCAGAATCAGGATTTGAACCCGGGCCTACTGGCTCCAAACCCACATATAGGAATATATTTCAATGAAAGAAAGTGTAGAAGTGCTGGGTGGGTGGATCACAGCTTCACTCTGTAACTCTGTGATGTCACCACACCCAGCCTCCTCTCACTGCATGCCTCTACAAAGCAGAGAGAAGGGAGGATGTTGATTTGTAAAGTTCTTTAAGGCCTGAGGATGTGGGAGGAAATGTGGGAGTCTCTATCGAGATCCATTCTGGGAAACGTCAGGGACCAAAAAAGCCCAAGCTATGGAAGCATGTGTCTAGAAAGATAAAATTGTCACCACCTCAACTGCATCTCCCTGCCCACACAAAAGCTCTAAAAATGTAGGGGAATCAGCACCTGTTCACAAAATTATGAATCGAGCAGGCTTGGTTTCCGCTGCTAACTTTCTTAATAGCTACATCATCATTTCTTTTCTCATAGGACTTATGTAACACAACTTCCTCGAATATATTAGATCTTTATCAGTGGAAATGCTGATTTAGCGGATGTACTTCCAATTAGCAACTTTTCCTAAAATGAAGAGTAGTTACACCTTTGAGTTCAGGGAGAGAGAGAGAGCACCAAAGGGAGGTTTGGTCCAGAAAGTGGAGATACTGGAACTCCTTACTGGCTTGACTTCACTTGCACTGACTTCACCTTGAAATTGACTGATCCCTACCTCATGGAGAAGTGTGGGAGGTTGTGCCGAGTGCTGGGCAAGCATTGTAGGAAGGATAACAACCAGCGTGCCCAGAGCAGGCGAATGGGAAGGTCATTGAAGAGTCACTTAAAATAACTGGGGATGTTTAGGTCAGAGAAGAGAAGACTTTAAGAGCTTTCTGTCATTATCCGAAGGGGATTAGGAATTGGATTCACTCTGCCTGGCCCCAGAGAGCAGAGCTGGCAATCAAGTGGATGGGGTATAGAGACATTTCTGCGTCTGATGCTAACAAGGTGGTGAGTTGCCCACACCATGAGAGAACTTCAACAGAAGCTGGATAATCTCTTCTAGGAGATGCTTTAGAGAAGGATTTCTTAAACTAGGGGTCTAGAGGGCTGCCCTTAGGGGAGGAAAAAGGGACATTACCTTTACTAACCTTGGATTAAATTGAGCATTTCCTTCCATTGTGAATATAGGCAACAAGCATTATTCTGAGAAGGGTCTGGAAGCTTTGCCAGAGGCCACGCCACTCAGAAAGGCTGAGAATGCCTGCTTTAGCTGTTTTGGAAGAAACGAGAAAGGGTAGGACTAGAGGACCTCGAAGGTTCTTTCTAATGTGGAGATCCCAGCAATCTGGAAGATATCTCAGGGCTGAGATGATAGAATTAAAAGGCCTCTCTTGCTGGTCCAGCCTATCTGTCCTCCTGTCTCTGTTGCCCTTACCTCTTCAGTTCTCATAAATTTCCTGTCCTACTCATCATCTGCCTTAGCTCTTGAGCCAGGTCTCATCTGGCCTGGATTCTGAACCATTGTTTGTCCTGACACCTGAGCTCTGAGTTTTCTCCCTTCTTCTTTCCTACTTGGTTGGTGACTTCACTTTGACCGTGCATCTGGACCCCAAAATACTTACCTGACTGTTGACTCACCACCTGACCTTGATACCTGGTTCCAGAGCATTTCTAGTCTATTTTTCTAACCCTGGCTGCCTGCCCCTGTCCTTCTTCTGCCTCTAACACTCAGGTGCCCAATGTTGATATTATACTAGGATACTTTTTGGATTTCCAAACTGAGGTGCCTGGAACAGTGATAATTCTGGACAAAATAGAGAAGTCAGGAGTAGGGAAGTCACATTTACAGTAAAGATCATATGGTCATACATTTAGGCCCGAATGGATCTCAGAGCCCATCTACTCCAAACTCTTCATTTTACAAGTGAGGAAACTGAGGCACAAAGAAGCGATGTGACTTTCCAAAAGCATCAGGGGTAACATTTGAATTTAGATCCACTGAACAAGCCAGTACTTTACAGTGCTCTCTCCCTAAATGTTGAATACACATTTACTTTGAGGTACTGCAATTCTACAGATATTACTAGGTGCTCACTATGGGAACAGCCCATCACTGGCAGAGCATCTAAGCGACAGCATATGTGAGATATGTGCTGGCTAAAGCACAGAAGTGAGCTCAGGACTGGAGATAAACAGTTGAGAATAAGTCACATGGAACTGATGGGCTGGAGACATGAGCGTGGATGAGTTTTCAAAGTAAAGAGTTTACAAACTTGATTGTGAACATTGGAAGAGTAATGGGTTCAGGCCTAAGTTTGGGGAAAATACCTATCTTCAGAGGTATTATTAGAGAGAAAGAAAGGAAGTCAACCAAAAAAACAGAGAAAGGCAGGGGAAAATTAAGATGGCACAGTGTCATGGAGACCAAGGGAGGAGCAGGTAATGATTAAATATCAGATATTACCGTCCCCCCCAAAAAAAAGTCCCAAAAGGAAACTAAGAAAATCTCTCTCTCTCTCTCTCTCTCTCTCTCTCTCTCTCTCTCTCTCTCTCTCTCTCTCTCTCTCTCTCTCTCTGTCACACACACACACACACACATACACACACACACACCCATCACTGAACTGACTCTGGGGGAAAGGAAGGAAGAAAGAAAAAAAGAAAGAGAAAAGAAGATGAGAAGGAAGGAAGACCTTCTAACAAATATGCATAATCAAGTCAAACAAATCTCTGGATTGGTGATGTTCAAAAATTTGTGTTTCAGCATCAATCACCTCTTTTTTAAGGGCTCAGCAGCATTTTTTACCTTTAGCCCTCTAGATGAAGGGTTGATCTTTGTATTGATCAGAATTCTTGGGTTTTTCAAAGTTGTTCCTACAACCTTGTTGTTATATAAATTGTTTCCTGGCTATTCTCCCTTCCCTCCATATCAATTCACAAGTCTTCCAGATTACTCTGAATTTATCCTTTTCATCATTTCTTACAATACAATAGTATTCCATTACATTCACATCATATCAGCTTTATCACAATTGATGGACATCTCTTTAGTTTCCACTTTCACCACAAAAAGAGCCAGCTCCTTTTCCTCATTCTTTGTTCTCCTTGGGGATACACACCTAGGAGTGGTATTGCTGAGTCAAAGAGTACATATAGTTTAGTAACTTTGGAGGAATAGTTCCAAACTGCTCTCCAGAATAGACTGGACAAATTAATAATTCCACCAACAGTGCATTAATGTGCCCATTTTCTCACATCTAGGGCAGCTAGGTAGCACAATGGATAGAGGGACAGGCCTAGAGTCGGAAAGACTCATATTCTTAAATTCAAATTCAGCTTCAGACACTTACTAGTTGTGTGACCTGAGCAAGTCACTTTTCTCTCTTTACCTCAGTTTCCTGTAAAATGAGCTTGAGAAGGAAATGGCAAGGTACTCCAGTATCTTTGCCTAGAACATTTCAGTGGGTCACAAAGTAGGACACAACTTAACAACTTTCACACAGCCTCCAGTATTTATCTGCTTTCTTAGTCTAATGGGTCATGAGCTTTAGCTCATCCCAGACTTTGGGAATGGCTTTTCTTTCCTGTGTTATTCTTACCCATCTTGAAAGATCAATAGTAAATCATCATTTCCTTTGAGCAACAGAATTCCCCTAGTTTTGTGCCCTTGAATGCACTGAAGATATAATGTGTGTGTTAAGACTATATTCATGGTTTGTTTCCTTCCTAAACTATCAGCTCCAGGAGAGCAGGGATGGTTTTTCACTTTGTATTTATGCAGTGTAGTGCAGCTCAGAAAGAACTGTCTTGGGAGCCAAGACTTGAATTCAAGTCTTATCTCTGACAAATACTAGTCATGTGACCCTGAGCTAGTCACTTAATCTCTCATTGCTCTAGGCAACTCTAAAACCTTGTGGAAAATGTCCTGAGGTATGCTGAGAGGAGTTTCCTCACTTGGGAGTCACCCATACCAGAGCTCTGATCCCCACTGCCTATCCCAAAAGTGTTAAACTTGGAACTAGTGACAGTTCTGAGTAGGGCCAAATCAAATTAAAAATTTAATTGGGCAGTATTTAACAAAATAAAGAAAAGTATGATACAACATAGATAACATTAATTTGTAGTTTTCTAAGTCAACATACAGGCTGCAAGAGTTCATTTCTATTCAACACTACAGCTGTATCCCTAGAACAGTTTTACACATAGTAGGTGCTTAATAGATGTTTGTTAAATGGGTTGGACTGGGTGACTGAAGCCATCATTAAACAGCCTGGGAGAGTCCCTCACTCAGTTGGTCTCTCAGAGGTCTCTCAGTTGGCTCCCTTCTTACTCAAATGTCCACATCACCACATTAATGGAGCCTGGACCCAGCTTCCTTAACCTGTAAGACAGGTCCTTTCCCAGGGTTTCCCCTGCCTATACTTACCTTTCCCTCAGAAATGGTTTTACCATCAAGGAGTGCTGGGCTCATAGCAGCAATTCCTTTGTCTCTGCTGCTCACATTTCCCAACTTTTTTCCTATTTCAAACCACCACCAGGAGAGTTTCCTTTCTATTAATCATTCTGTTGTAAGTGTGTGATGAGTCACCACTAGACCGCCTTCCTCAAAGAGCTTTTTTTTTCCACTCTAGAAACTTGTTTCTATAGTGACTTTGCAAACTTTAAACCAGGGAATAGCTCGGCTTCCATGCAAACACATAAGCCTCCCAAAGACATGAATCATTTAGACTGACTGGCCCTTCAGCAATGGAAAATGAAATGGAAGGAGCAAAATAGGAGAGATGATTATGGCCACTGAGCTTACCCAGCAGATCAAGCTCCTGAAAGTCAACAGCTTCCCACCAGGAGCACAAGTGGTACGTGTCAAAATACAAAGTGTTTTATCCTTTGAATCTGTAGGCATGATGAAACCGTGTTTTCTGAAACATGGGCCTTTCCATATGTGACATATAAAAGGTTAGAAAGACATGGTTTCTGAGCAATTAATCATTTTATTAATTATTGCTAGCATATAATAAAATGATGATCATTTGGCCATCTCTCCTCAACCAAAGACCCTTAAACTGCAAATGATGAAATTGAGATTTGGCAAAGTAAAGAGATTTTTTTTTTTAAGATAGCTAGGATTTCTTGCTAAGTCTTACAAGTTTTGTCAGAAGACATGTAAAGGGAGCCTACAGGGGTGTGTGTGTGTGTGTGTGTGTGTATGTGTCTGTGTGTCTGTGTGTGTCTGTGTGTCTGTGTGTGTCTGTGTCTGTGTGTGTCTTTGTGTCTGTTGTGTCTGTGTGTCTATGTGTCTGTGTGTGTGTGCATGTGCATGCACCAGGGAGAAAGTAATGTCCTTGGGGGCTTGCAGGGCTACCTGCTTGCTGTGTTCTGCATACGTCAGAAAGCCCTTTAAAGGAAGCATGGGATGGTCACTTTGTTCCCCGAGAGAGTCAGAGTGCCAGAGTAGGTAGGCAGAGAGGTTGTGAGCTCAAAGACTCCAGTGTTTTTCTTTTCTTTCTTCTTTTTAGGTCACGTTGAACGGAGTTTTAGCAAACTCTGCCATCACACTGTTGCCTCTTCCCATTACCACCCCCCTGCCAAGGCTGTATATTTGTGTTTGAAAGAGCAGAGATAGAGACAGGGAAAGACAGAGAAAGACAGAAACAGAAAGGAATATCAAAATGGAAGCAAGGATATATGACAAGATAGATTATTTCCCACCAAGCTGTTCTCCTGAGTTTCATGATCTCCAAAAACATCATTCTGCAAGTTAAAATCAACTCAAACCTCTTAAGCAACTCTTACCCCTGGGGCCTCTCCTCCCCTCTGTTTGGAGAGGGTGGGGTGAATATTGGAGAGTTTCTCCCAGATCCTCCACTATTTAAGGAAGGCACACAAGGAGTTCACCTCATTTCCCCCCCTGTCATATATTCAGAAACTCATCCTTCTGCAAGATGAAGTCAGCGCTGTCACTCACACCTCCTAAGAGCATCTATCTCCTCCCCAGGCTACTATTCAGAAAAGAAAGATTTTTGGTTTTGTGAATGGGTGATTTACCCCCATTAGATTGGGAACTCCTTGAGGGCAGACACTATCATTTATATCCTCAGCACTTGGCACAGTGCCCAACACCCAGTAGGCCCTTAATAAATGTGTATTGGCTCTCTGACTCTGGAACGGAGAAAGAGTAAAGAAAGACAGACTGTAGGAGGCATTAGGGTACCAGGAAAAGGGCATTGACTCTGAAGTCAGAGCACCTGGATTCAAATCCTGCCTCAGATGCTTACTACCTTTGGGATCATGAGTAGTACCTCACTTCATTTCCTCTTGTCCTAAGTTTCTTCATCAGTAATATGAGAAAACTGGAGTAGGGGACCTCTAAGGTTTGTTTTGCTTCTCTGGTGGCTGCCCCTTTCCCCTTCCTCTTCCAGCCCCCCACTCCTGCTAATCCATATGCCTACCCTTCTCTCATTCAGAAGGAGACAAATCTCTTCTGAGCAAATGTTCATCAATAGTAGTACTGAGTTTTTAGATTTCAAGCTCTTTGAGGGTAGGGACCATTGTATTTTTTATCTTTCTTTCCAGGACCTAGCAGAATGCCTGGCACACAGTAGGCACTTAATGAAATGGTCATTGATTGACTAAGAATGAGTGGATTTACATTGGAAGGATAGTCTGAAATTTGAGAAGGACTCAGAGGTTGGTGGCAGGGAGTGGTGAGGGTAGAGAAATCAGGTCATGTGGAAAATCTACATCTCTCCCACTTTTGCCATTTTATACCTAACTGGGCTAGGAGTCACTGGATTACCTGCTGGTTCCCTTCCATTTCTTCAGGTAACTGTGTCCTACAAGGTCCCTGGGAACATACTGGGAAGTATTTTGCCATCCACCCCATTTGAAAACATGCCTAGGGACTGATTTTCAAAATCCAGTCCAGTTCATGTCCTACTCTCAGCTTGCAAAGTGTGTGTGGTTTGCTCCCCTAGCCCTGCCTTCGAAGGCAGGAACATTTCAGCAGTTGGACCAGGGCCAGGGGCTCACCCATTAATAATTGCACCTAGACTGAAAATGTCAATGATGGGCTCCATGTCTTTGGAAAACAAAAATAATGGCGTTACCTAGGCAACCATGATTGGACTTTTCTCTCTCCCTTTGGGGATATAGCATAAAATAACCATAGATGCACTTCTTGGTTAAAATGATAACCTCTCCTTCCATGTGACCATATGTAAAATGTTATTGGTTAGACTTTACAAGAGGGAGGGGAGGATCTTAGATGTAGAACTAAAAGATACCTCTGAATATCAACCACTGCAATTCTTTTGATAAATGAAGTAACTGAATCTCAGGGAAGTGAATTGATTTGCTCCAAGTCACCGAGCTAGTGGTAATGGACAGAGTTGAGATCTCAACTCTCCCAGCTAAAAGGCTGATATATTTATAGTATAGCAGAAAGAGAGTTGACTGATAGGGCCAAGGGCTTGGTTTTCAATCCTGTCTGTGACCCTGGGCAATTCCTCTAACCTCCTTAGACCTTGGTTTCTTCATTCATCACATGAGGGGGCAGGCCCTTTCCAGGTCTAGATTGATTATCCAAAAGGTGGAATTCCAATCCATCAATCTCTCTACATGTCTGGTTACCATCTGGGTAATGAAGTTCTGCCCCCAGTTTGCACTGAGCTCTCAAAGGAGCCTCTGCCTTCACATCTCACACTTTGCATCATGATTTCTGCGTCACCTTAGTCACTGTTTCCTTTGGTACCACCAAACAGAAAGGATCCATTTCCCCTGTAGGAATTTTGGGAGTTTCACCATTGTGAATAATGGTGAGATCAGAAAGCCATATAGCATGTGGATACTTTCCCTTGGCAGAGTACCCTCTTAAGTAGAGAACAATGTTTGTTTTGAATCTCTTGGACTTAATTCTTTTGGCCCCAAAGTGTAGGACAAGGAGCGATTTCAGGGTGGGTGCTGCAGGGCTGAGTTTCAGACCTGATGTCCAAAAGGACATCTGAATAATCAGGGCTGGCCAGTAGTGGAATGAGTGCCTTCAGGAGGCACTTCCTGCAGGTCTTGGAGGAGAGGGTCGATGGCCACTTGTCAGAAATATCATAGTGAAAAATTCTTTTATGTGTTAGTTGGCCTGGAAAGCAGCTGGGGTCCATTCCAACATTCAAACTCTGAATTGTCTTATTCAGTAAAATCTTTGCATCTTTCTTCCCTTCTCTTCAACATCCTAGTTCAAACTCTTGTCTCTTCTCATCTGGACTATTCAAAAGCCCCCCAGCCTGTCTCCTAGCCTCACATCTTACTCCAGTTTGTTCTCTAAACACCTTCCAAAGTAACTGTACTAAAGTCCAGATCTGACTATGTCTCTCTCCTCAATAAACTGCAGTGGCTCCCTAGTTCTGCCAGGATCAGTTATGAAACTTCTGTTTGGTATTTAAAACCCTTCACAAGCTGTTCCCAATTTAATCTGTCCAGTTTCCTTAAATGACATTCTTCTTTACCCACCCTGTGATCCAATTCAACCCACCTCATTAAACAATGCTCCATTTCAGGTTTCTTCAAGACTGAGCCACTTGCTAGGAGAAGCCCTTCCTAGTCCCCCTAGGGGCTGGTACCTTCCCTTCTAGGGTTACATTTCATCTACTCTGTACTTACCCTGCAATGAGTCGGCCTTGGCTCATTCCCACCATCCATTGCCTTTACTCCCGAGCTGACTGGGACCGCTACACATTTTTTACTTAACCTCATTATTACAAGGCACTCCCTAACTTATTCACTAAGGCAGCTAGGTGATGCCATCGTGCATAGAGTACCACGCCTGCGGACAGGAAGACATCTTCCTGAGTGCACACCTGACCTCGGACCTGCTGGGTAACCCTGGGCAAGTCACTTAACCCAGTTTGCCTCAGTTTCCTCATCTGCAAAGTGAATTAGAGAGGGAAATGGCAAACCACTCCCGCATCTTTGCCAAGGAGTCCCCAAAATGGGGTCATGAACAGTCGGACGCAAATAAAAAACAATCGTCTCACTATGGTGGCAAACCCTTTCCATGTCTCCTCAAACTTGTCGTGCCCACCCCCACCTCTCACAAGACAATCTTACTGCTTTGCATCCCCAGCCCTTAGCACGGTGTCTGGTACCTAACAGGAACTTGATAAATATTTATTGACTTACTTATCCACACCCCCACCCACCCCCGTTACAATGTACTGTTTTTGAAGAAAGAGACTGTTTTTGCTTTTTCCTTAAATCCCCAGAGCTTAGTGACTGGCACATAGTAGGAGCTTTAAAAAGGCTCATGCATTGTATGATGCACCTACAATTTCCATTAAAAATGTCAACTATTCTAGGTCTGGGACTGTTACTTTCTCAAATCTACCTCTCCTGTCCTGACCTCTCTGCTGACTCCAGTCTCCCATTTCCAACTGCCTGACACATCTCCAACTGTATGCGTAGTAGACAACTTAACATGTCCAAAACAGAACCCATTACCTTTCCCCCTAAAGTTTCTCCCCCTCCTAACTTCCTTATCTGTGTAGAGGGCAACACCATTCTCCCAGTTCTTTAGGCTCCCACCCTAAGAGTGAGCCTGAACTCTTCACTCTCACACACATACCTCCCAAAATCCAAGCTGTCAGTTTCTCTCTGTACCATCTCTCAAACACACCCCCTTCTCTCCTCTGACACCGTCCCCAGTGTGGTTCAGACCCTCATCGCCTCATTCCTAGACTGTTATAATAGCTGTTGGTGGGTCTGCTTGCCTGAAGTTTCTCCCTACCCCAAACCATTCTTCATTCAGTCACTAAAATGATTTTCTAAAGCTCGGGTCTGATCCTGTCACCTCTCTACTCAATAAGGAGCTAATATAAAATGCTCTGTTTGCTGTTCAAAGCCCTTCCTAACCCAGGCCCTCCTGATTTTCCAGGGACAATGACCTTATGTCTGTTCTATGAACAAGGCACACCATCTCTTGACTCCACACATTTTCTCTGGCTGTCCCCCATGCCTGGAATGATCTTCTTCCTCCTGTCCAACTACCTACCTCTCTGACTTCCTTTAAGTCCCAATTAAAAGTCCATGTTCTACAGAAAGTCTTCCCTAACCCCTCTAAAAACCAGGGCCTTGCCTCTTTGATTTCTATTTATGCTGTATATAGTTTGATAGATATGTATATATGTATATGTGTGCATATATAATATACACTATATATGACACATTTTCTATATAATATACACACATAATATATAAATACATATAACACGTACATATGTTATGTACATATATGCATTGTATATAATATATTTATTAAATCATAACACATACCATTACATACATAGTATATACATATACACCAAGTTACATATATGACATATATACCACATATATATCATATATATATATATATATCTCATTTGCATGTTATCGAGAGCACTTTGTCCTTTTGTAGTTCCAATGCTTTAGCACAGTGCCTGCCTCCTAGCAGGTGCTTAATAAATATTTATTGATTGGGTCAATACTTAAAGTATTATCTGGCACCTACTAGGCATTGAATTACCCAATGCCTTGTGTATTGATTGATTGTCACGTATACAAACTAAAGCGCTGCACGTCCTTGGGCCTCGATTTCCTTATATGTCCAATGGCAGCTGACCCCGAAGGGTCCTGGAAGACAGCCCCCACGGCTTGCCGTAAGGTTGGGGCCGGTAGCTGGAGGGACTTATCTGACCTTCTCCATTCAAATACAAAGGGGAAGCTTTCCTTTCTGGGAGGCTGACTGCGTTTCTCATAAAACGTGACTCCCTTGAGGCTTCCTTACTCAACCCCCAAGCCTCATTTCCCCCCACACCCGCCGCACTCCGGTCTAGCCTGCCCTGCCCGGAGCAGCAGGGCAGAGGTGACGATGCCTCCTTTCGCGGCTGGAAAGGAAACTCAGCTCCGCCTGGTGGAGGGAGGGAGCGCCTGGGTCACCGAGAGCTCGGGGATTTGCACGGCGGAAATGTCAGGAGCTGCTCGGGTAAGGGGAGGAGCACGGGCTCCCTTCCCGGCGCTGGGGAGGACTCGCGGGGACTGGGGAGCTAATTACGGGAGACGAGCCTGGGGAGGGGGGTGGGAATGGGAAGAGGCGGCAGTGGGACGGGCCGAGTTTGCTACAACTCGGCTCAACGTGATCTAAAAGAAGAAAAAAAAACCACCGAGTCTTGGAGCGCCCAGCCCGTCTCCCTCCCTACTCGGCTGTCCCGCGCGCCCTCCCCGGCAGGGGCTTGCCGACGCACGTACTAGCAGCGTACCGCAAGCAGCTGGCCCTGCAAGCCCCCAAGGACATTGCTTTCTGTCCGGCGCATGCACGCCCACGCCCACGCATACACACGCACACACACGCACGCACACACACACAGATACACACACAGAGATACACACGCACACACACACGCACACACACAGAGATACACACACACGTACACACACAGAGATACACACGCACACACACACAGATGCACACACAGAGATACACACAGAGATACACACGCACACACACACAGATACACACACAGAGATACACGCACACACACAGATACACACACAGAGAGATACACACGCACACACACAGATACACACACAGAGATACACACGCACGCACGCACACACACACGCACAGACACTCACGCACTCACTCTAAGGGAGGAGCCTTCAGACGGAGGTGTGAGAACGGGGCAGGGCTTGCCAGGATCCTTTGGACCGCGAGGCTCCGGGTTCAGTGCCACTCCCCCTCTGGGCTGCTCGCCAGCCTGCCTGCCTCCTCCTCTCGCTCCTCCCCTCGTCGTGAGGGGGCCGGGAGAGTGGTTTACAGGAAACACTTTAAAACAGCTTAGCCAGTGAGGCTGGGCGAGCGCCGCGAGAAGTCTGCTTCCACGCCAGAGCGGTGGGCTCCAGCGCATTCCACCCTGGGCATGGTGTCTCGGGGGAGCCGAGAACTGGGAGCCTGCGCGCCCTAGGTGCCCAGGCTGCTGCTGGCGCGGCTCCACGTTCTCGCAGTGGCCTGCCCCGGCCAGTCCGCGCCAGCTCCGGCCAGCCCGGGGGGTGGGGGAATCGGGAGGATTTTCTTTCGGGCTCGCCTGACCTCTGGGGAGCCGCAGCAGAGCCCGTCACGTCCCTCGCCGTGCCGGCTGCCCCTGGCCCTCGGCGCCCCGCAGCTGCTGGTGCAGGTAAAAAGAATCTGGCTGGGGCATGGGGAGAGGGGTGTTGGGTGGGCACCGATCACCCTCCGCACCATCGTTATCACCCACCTCCATTGCCATAGCCATTCATAGTCGGCATCTTCTGCCTGCTCTGGACCTTCCATCCCACCCCCCAGAAAGGGGAGAAAAAGCAAGAGCTATCTGGGAGCTCGCCCTGATTCCGGGCGTGTAGGGGATGGTGGTGGAGGTAAGCGGTGGAAAAGTTTGGGGGATCGAATAGGGAGTGGCTGCTCCTGGGCTTGGCAGGAGCTCTGGAGAGAGGGAAGGGAGAGGAGATAAGTAGACGGACAAGGTGCCTGGTGTTGTTGGGGGTCCTATTGTTAAGGGGTTTTTCGTGAAGGGACCGGGGGCTGGACGAGATTCTAGAGCATCAGCCCCCACTCCCTTCTCGTCTCACTCCCTTCCCTACACCCTTGAACCCCTAATCCTCGGGCTCTGGGGGACAACTTTTTTATTGGGTTTTTTTCCCCTAAGGTTAGGACGGTGTAGCCCTATTCTTATGGGTTACTCGTAGCCCTTGCCAGCGGAAAAAATAATGTGACTGCGTCCTCCCGGGCTGTCGTCCCCTCAGATGGCATTGCTCTCAGTGTGTCCGAGTGCACCAGGGTTTGCTCTGGGCAGAACATTGCAAGGCAGGGCAGACCAGGAGATGTTGCTTTGGCCCTGGGACAGGGGTGCCCCGCACTGGGCTTCCTGTCCCCCGGGTTTGAGAGGCTTCGGCTGTGGGGCCAACCACACTGGGAAATTGTTTTGCCTCCTCTCAGTGGGGGCATTGGTGTGCCCCAGAAATAGGTAGTATTCATGGTCATTCTCGCTGACCTTGTTCGTCCCAGGCAGGCTGTCACCCAGGATGGCAGTTGGTTTTCCGATTGTCTGTACAAGCAATCTATCTGAAGGTTCTCTCTCTCTCTCTCTCTCTCTCTCTCTCTCTCTCTCTCTCTCTCTCTCTCTCTCTCTCTCTCTCTCTCGGTCTCTCTCTCTCTCTCTCTCTCTCTCTCTCTCTCTCTCTCCTCTCTCTCTCTCTCTCTCTTCTCTCTCTCTCCCCCCCTCTCCTCTCCCTTTCCCTCTCTCCCCTTTCTCCCACTCTCTGTTCTCTCCCTTTCTCCTCCCAAGCCCCTGACAGCAGGGGGAACAGTTTTTCTGTAAAGGTTTTGTTTAACTTCCGCTTTAGAGAAGGTTTGAGTGCCCACAGGATGGAAATTATCCGGGAATAAATGGACAAGGAGGAGATTTCGGTGGGGTGGGAGAGATGAGCCTGGGGCTCAAGAGTGCCCTTTTAAAGCCAGTCCTGCCTGGGTGCCAGTCTGTGTTTCCCATTCATACACCTCGTGGACCGGCTCCATCTTGGACCCTACTTGCAGCCCTCTGGACAGGGTCCCTTGCCCATATATCATCTCTGGGGAGGCTTCTCACCCTGGGGGTTCTTGGAATTCAGAGGGCTTCCGGAGGGCTCTGGGTTGGGCATTGCCTTCCCAGAAGAGGCCAATAGGAGGCAGTGCAGGACTGGTGCTTTAAACAGCTCCTCCTCCATCCCTCCAGGGATGATGTGAGCTCTTGTGGGAGAGAGGAGAGGAGCTGCGTGCAACTAAGTGCTTGTGAGTCAGATGTCTAGTGACACAAGGACAGGGCATGCAGGTTCGTGAGAGGGGACGGGAGGCTTCTGGGTTTGCACCTGACAATGAGCTCGTAGCTGCTGCTGCTCCCCTCTCTGCTCCTGTAAAACGTGCGAGGGAGTTCAGCTACCCAAGACAAAGGCACAGGAGGTGAGTGCGCTCTCAGGACAGCCAGGTGTTAGGAGCAGTGCTGCCCCTCTGCCCCCCAAGCCAGTAGTCGAAGCCAGCCTGCTTGAGTAGCACCCCATCTGACTCTCTGCGACTGGAGTTTGTAGAAAGCCTTGGGTGAGCGAGTGCCCAGTGCCCAACCTCCACCTTGCGCTGGGGAGCTTAGAGAGACGGCGGAGAAAAAGGGAAGAGAGGGCTGCCTCGGAATCGTTTGTTTGGGGCTGGGGTTGGTGCTTGTTGTGTTTCTTAGGGAGAAGAGGGCGAGTTTCAGGCTCCCTCTGCGGTTGGGCTGGGTGTGGTGGGGCATAGGGAGAGGTATTAACCGGCTGTACAAGTAATTCCCTGAGGAAAGATCACTAAGTCCTGAAGAATGAAGCCTAGGTTGGCCAGTTTCCATTGATTGATGACTGATGGCAGGTTTCACCTTTTCCTGAAGCCTCGGATGGGGCCCCAGCGCCCATGGACCTCCCAGGCTCTTCCGCCTTTTGTAACCATTGTGCACTAGTTCATATTGATACCTTGTAGCCTACCCTCCTTTTTTTTTTTTTTTTGTAAGTACTGTGAAATCTGAAGATTCTTGCTGCCGGGGGAGAGAAGGGGGTGGACGCATTTTCAGGGATCACTGGTCTCCCCAACTCGATGATAAGGCACCTGCCAACATAGAGTATGTTTACTCTCAATACCCTGATGAAGCCGGGCTACTGTAGGCAACTTGACTTAGGGTCGAAGGCTGTTTTGGTTTTGTCTTTGTGTCTCAGCCCCACCGGCTGCTTCCTAAATACTTTGAAAATGAGAGTTGCTTTAGATGAGGACGATCATCTGTGGTCTTTTCTTCATGCTTCTTGTGAAGTTCCTGGTTTTCTTAAGAAGTCAGATTCCTCTCAGAGAGCTAGCCCTCCTTCTGCGATCTCAGCCTCGGGTGTACTTGGATCACTCACTGCCTGACAAATAGTAAACGCATTTCCTTCCTTCCAAATGGTTTTCTGAAATGCAAGGACTCTTTATTTTTTTCCCCCTGACATAGCTATGAGTAGTGATTAATGCCACTGTTGCTTGCCGGTTTCCTTTCTCATACTCTTAGATCAGGAGTAACATTTAGGAGTTGTGGGATGTGGAGAGAAGGTAATAATTCGGTCATGCTCTTACTGTCAAGCCTTGAAACAGCTTCATCTGTTTGGAGCCTTGGTGCCGAGGTGCAATTCAAAATTGATTTTGTGAAACCAGAAGAATTGGGATTTGCTGTATATATCTCCAGAGAAGCATTTTGTGAATTCTCTTTCCCTGGAGAATCCCATTTGCAGTTACCCACACTGCCACCCTCCATCTGCCCTCTTGTGTCTCTTCATAATCTGTCATCCCTCAGGTCTGAATGAATCCCTACCTCACCTCTGCCTCTGCCTCTGCCTTGTAGAATACTTAGTATCGTCTCCTGGATGGCGGGATAGTTAGGGGCTTTCCTAATCTTCCCCCCCATGTTTGTATTTGCTTTGTCAGTATTTTTCATTTGCCTGACTTCTTGTTTCCCCCAATAGAATCTGTTCTTCTTGCAAGTGGAGACTGATTAGTTGATGAATTGATTGGCTGAGCATCTAACATAGCACCTACCAGTGGACCAGTCGCAATAAATGCTTACATTGACCTGGTATACTGTTTGTAGAATGAATGAATTAGTAGGTGTTTAAGTGGTCACCCAGTTTTTTCACATTTTTATTGAGATACTCTTTTTACATCCCCTTCTTTTCCCTAATATATTCTCCCCGTTGACTCCAGAGATCCATTCCTTATAACAAAGAATGAAAAAGAAAGAGAAAAAGACAGTTTCTACCACCCCAACACAACATCTAAGCCTACCATCATATGCAGCATCACATACTCTACCCACCCACCACAGCAAAGAACCACAACAATAAAAATAGTAGTTGGTCTTTATAGCTCAAGGTTTACAAAGTGCTTTACAGATGTTATCTCATTCAGTCTCCATAGCATCAACTGGTGAGGTGGGTTGATCTCATTTTACCAAGGGAGAAAGTGAAGGCATTTGCTGGGGGTCACGTAGCTATTAAGTGTCTGAGGGAGGACTCCAAGTGTCACCAGTTTTCAAATGAGCCTGTTAGCCAAGGCAGTTGATTGCCAATATAACCTGATGCCAAGATCAGTGATTGATAGAGGATTCTAATCGGTGCACTTTTCTTCCTGCCTAGGTTCTGGTCTGATCATTGAATAGTGAAGAAGGTGACTGTACTTCATAAAAGATGGAAGCCGAGTCCGGGACAGCCTGTATTGTGCAGTCACATTGTCCTTCTGATGAGTTTCCTTGCCAGATGAGACTATCTGAGAAGATTGCCCCAGTGAAGACTTGTTTTAAGAAAAAGCAAGTTCAGAAGAGGCTCGGCTCAGGAACCTTAAGAACCTTGAGGCCAATATTAAACACCTTATTGGAATCAGGGTCACTTGATGGCGTTTTCATGCCTATGAACCCAAGTGGAAATAGTGGTAGCAGCATGTGCCCGCCAACTGTGAAAAAAGCATTGGGAATGAATTCATCATGCCCACCAGTGGGCAATGATATGAGCATTCTTCTCTCTGAAGGGGCAGATGTCGGGAGACCAATACCAGAAGCTGATCCTTCCTCGGAAGATACCGAGCAGGTAGTCCCATCCCAAGACCATGGCTTCCCATCAGAAACTACCACTGGAACTGTGCGCGATCCTGCTGTGGGTCCCTTCCAGGATCCCCTCTTGCACACAGCCACCAGCGATGTCCCTGTTAGTCCTGACTGTACAGAGAAGGCCATGGATTGTATTCCTGGTTTGTTTCAACAGGACAATTATGCCCTCCAATACAATTTAAACACCAGCAACAAGCTGAATACTGGACTCTTCCAGGGTAAGAGTGAGGAGGCTTCCCTCGATCTGGTGTTTGAACTGCTGAACCAGTTACAGTATCACACGCACCAGGAGAATGGGATTGAAATTTGTATGGATTTCTTGCAGGGCAGTTGTATTTATGGCAGTGACTGCTTAAAACATCACACGGTCTTGCCCTACCACTGGCAAGTCAAGAGGACGGCCAGTCAAACATGGCAGAGTGTAACCAACGATTCTCAGGAGCATTTGGAAAGACTCTTCTGCAATCCAGACAATGACCGAGTTAGACTCAAGTACAGGTAAGTAAGTGGCTGCTTGCCCTCCAGCCCACGGCTGACTGGTTACCCTCTGTCCTCCAGAAGAGCAGACTGTTCTTCCTGAATTTTCCACCTTTCCTTTTAAAGGAACAGAATTGTTTAAACAATTCTGACTTCTCCCTTTGGTTGCACTTCATACGTATTACTTAAGGCCATCAGGGTTTTAGCATTCGGAAAATCCAAATAGCCCACATTTTCTGCAAGGCATTTCTTACTGAATTGGGTGTGGATTGAATTTGATGAGCCAAGGGATCTTTTCAATGCAGAGATGGCTACTTAAAAGAATCCTATGGGGAAACTTTTTATTTTACTCTCTCACTTATGTAGACATTTGGCTTTTACGTATTGGGATTTCCTTGAGCAGTAACATGATTTGTGTTTGGGATTCCCATCGGGTGTTTGGGTGTTTGGGATGATTTGGGATTATTTTCACACCCAAACCAACATGTTCTGAGCTATGACTAATTCCTAATAATTCAGATAACCTGACAAACCCCTTTTGATGTTTGTCCTTGTATCAGACAAAACTCTTAGTGCCTTGCTGACACCAGAAAGGTTTTAGTCAAGTTCTTTTTGATTTTTCCTTTTATTAGCTATCTTAAAGCTTTTTTCTTAAACCACTGTGATAATTATTTGGTGCACCTTAGTCAAGAACAGGAGTTTTTTGCCTTATTTTGTATCATGGAATTCTTCAGCAGATGGACCACTTCACAGCAAAATGTTTCTTAGATAAAATAGAATTACATGGGAAATCAGTTATATTGAAATATGACTATTAAAATATTTTTAAAAAGAAAAAAAGAGGTTAAAAACCTCCAGCCTAGAAGGTTACATTTTAACTGAAGTGTCATTTAATATTTAATGAGGTCAGAAGGTATACTGCTTTATCTGTTGTGGGAAAAGCTCTGGTTCCATGTACAAGAAAGCCTTAGATAAATGGTCCCAGTCTTGTGGTATCAATGTTCAGGGAACTGCATTTCACAGGGAACTTGTTTCCATGTCCTAATTCCTCTGAACTTTGAAATAAAGAGAAAAACCATAGAGGAAAAAGAACTTGCAAGTGTGTGCAAAGCTCTTGGACTAAAAACATTCTGTTGTAGCCTTGAGAGTTCGCTTTCTTTGGGTCTGAGTAAGAAGTGATTGCTATTGATGGCATTGTGTTCATGACCAAGAATTGAGACTTGTTTGGAATTGGGGAGAGTGCTATCTCTGGAATAGCAATGAAAAAAGGCTGAGAATTCCAGATGCTATAAGTTGGTAGGATGTTGGGGGCTAAGCCAAAAGAGGAGGCAGTGGCAGCCTGGGAGCTGAATGGGCCTGACTCCCAGCTGGGTGACTGTTGTCCTAGTGTCTGAGGGCTCACCAGCATGCTCCAAGTGACTTTTCCAGCTTTCTTCATTTCAGCATGAACTCGCTTTGTTTTGATGAATGATCTCAGAATCCTAGAGTTCATCTTTTTTGTGTCTGGAATCTAGTAGACAGACTAGTGAAGCCTCTAGATCCCTTTTCAGAATCATGTCTTTATACGCATAAAACAAAGTTCATTGGATGACCAAGAAAACTGAAATTCAGTTGCCAAAAGAAAAATCTTTAACCAATTTAAGGGACCTCAGGTTAATCACCATAATGGTATCAGAGAAATCTGGTCTTTTAACAACTTTCCAGTGACCCTCCACCCTCTTAATACAGAAAGATAGTTAAGAAACTATCTAATTCAGTGATCCCATCTGGCAATGTAGGTAATATTATACTGAGTGTTTTCACTCTTTTATCGAAAGGAGGGAAATACTTATCTTGGGAGGAGTCAGGAAGTCAATAAATATTGTTGTCCAGTCATTTTTTGTCACATCCAACTTTTTCTGACCCTCTGGGATTTTCTGGGCAAAGATATTGGAATAGTTTGCCATTTCCTTCTCTAGTTCGTTTTACAGATAAGGAAACTGAGGCAAACAGGGCTAAGTGAGTTGCCTGGGTCACACAGCTAGTAAATATCTTGGGCCAGGTTTGAACACGGAAAATAATCTCCTGAATTCCAGGCTTGGTACTCTATTCACTGCACCACCTAGTTACCCCAATAAACATTATTAAGCACCTGTTACATGTCAGATATTGTGCTAAGCGCTGGATATAAAAAGACAGTCTTTGCCCTCCAGGACCCCTCAATCTAAAGGGGTTGGGGTGGGGAGGATCTGGGGCATGGGGAAGAAGTCCCAAAGTCTCACCTGTGTCCAGGTGAGAAATGAGAAGATACCGGAGCGGAGCATCCTTCCTTAAGCCTAGGGCCTAGAGTTCATGGCCCTACTCTCCAATCAGAGAAAAGGCTGAATAGTAGTACCAAGGCTGGTTGAAGGATGACAAGGTCACCCACAGCAATTCAAGTCATCACTGATCATTATATGTGTGCATTTTTATGTCTTTCAGTGAAAAATGTAGGAAAAGTGTGGGCATGAGGGCTTTACGTGAAGCCACCTTGAGATGAAAGTCAGGTGTGTCAGAACTATAGGTAAACAGAAATTCATCTTCCAGATATCTTGTGTCATTGCTTTCTTTTATTGGGATAATCAGAATTTTTCCGGGGATCTTATGATTTTAAGAAGCAACCAACCATTTTTCCTGTGAAGAAGAAAGCAGTGTGAGGTGGAAGAAAATGACTTCCTTATTTTTTTCCATTTTTTTAAGCCCTCTGTAGCAAATAGTTATATTCTCCAAGTTCTTTCAGGGTCCACATAAGCTAGCAGTTCTAAATTAGTGTGACCAGGGTGATTAATTAAAAAACAAAACAAAACCCTCCCAGCCTCTTTAATCCTTCCATTTCCAAGTTGGGAAATTGGGCAGTGATCACCCCCATCATTTCCAGGCTGGTGAATACTTTCAGCATCTTAGTACACTGAGTTTCTGTCTATTTAAACTGACCAGGAAGAAACTTAATCAAGGTCATTTTCAAACACATTACATTCTGTTACCATGAGTAAAGTGAGAGAGGAAGAAAAGTAGTTTGATCCCAGAAAAATCCAGGAACTAGTCTGAGGCCATCGGGGCATTCCATGTTTTGTTCTCTATTAAAGGCTGTTCTGGGCTAAAGTACAGAAGCTGACCTTTGAGTCGCTCTTATGGAGTTAGTTACAAAGCTGGCTTAGGGCTGCTGGCTTTTAAAAATAGTTTTAGTGAGGATGATGTGTATTACATACTTAATGCAAAAGACATCTTAAATCCATTCATGTTTGTATATGTTTCTATATATGTGTGTATGTATCTATATGTAAATATGTATTTATGGATGTGCATATATATCTGTATGCATTATATATTTCATATATATGTATATGGCAGGGTGGGCTCCTGGTTTGAGTCCTGCTGATGACCTACACTGACTATTCGAATGTGGACAAGCCAGTTAGTGCTTTCTCATACTCAGAGTGATTGAGCAGGTACTGGAGTTGAGAGGGAGGTTTCGCACTAGGCTAAGGAACTGATCCCACATACAGGTCATGATGGGGAAGGGAGGGGGTCGGTGCATGGGACACAGTGTCTTTCCTAAGTTTAATATGAATATTGGGGTTTTTTGTCATTACTGCCAATAAAAAATTGTTTCCCTCAATGACAATATTGATAGTAATATCATCATTGATGATTGAATGGATAGACATTACCCAAAGTTCACAAACTGAATGCTCAGGTTTAGGACTTCAGATAGGGAATGTGGCATCCCAAATGAATCTTCCATGGGATCGACCTGTGGTCAGTGCAACCTGGTTTTCCTTGTATTCCCACGCGATGTTGGGTTTCCTAGCAACAAGATGCAGATAGCGGCATTGCCCAGAGATTCGCAAACAAGCCAGAGCAGCCCAGTTCACATGGTTACCACATTATTTGGCTAAAGCTTATTAATCTCTTGTGGTCAGGCTTGTAAAGCTAGTCTATCTATGCAGATTGCATACAACCAGGAAGCAGCTCTCCTCAGCACTTTGTCTGGTGGCTGGGGAAGGGCCAAGCGGAGTCAGCCGCAGGGCTAACCAATGGGTGTCGGCTGTTTGTGTTCCTTGTTTGCCGCAGTTGATGTGGCGTGGTAACTAACTGGCTACCACACTTGGTATCCATAATATCTTCATTGTGTGGAGTTTCAAGAAAGTTCATAATTCTGGGCTCCTGGCAGAGAAGAGGGGCGGGGCCAAGCCCTCCTGGGTTAAGCCTGTTGAAAATGAACCAGTTCAGATTATGCAGATGGAATTTCTTAAACATCTCATTTTCCCACTTGGTTTCATTGTAAGATATTATTTAACTCAAAAAGGCATGCAGCGTATTAATTTTATTCCTAGGGATAAAATCAGATGACAAAGTTGTATTGGATGGTAGCCTAAGGTCCTTTTCAATGCTTTGATTCTCTGAACACATTTGCAATAAAAATTTAGTGCCTGCTGATTTAACTGGTTTGTTTTCAATGGAATACTTTTTGGTCTCCCCCTTTCTTCTAGTTTGGCCGTCAGCCTGACTGATGAGATAGTAAGGTTTGCAATGGATTTTGTTATACTTTTGTACATCTGCAGATGTTTAATGCCAACATCAGCTGGACACCAGTGGTGGGCCCAAACCTCTGTATATCCAGTGCTGAGACTTCCTTTTGAATCTAGGATAGGCCTTGGAGTAATTCCAGATTGGGACCACATGCTCTTGGGGGGAAAAAAAAAACAACCGAATGTTTTGTTTGGGAACTTAAGAGAAGGGATTCTCTAACAGTCTAAGGCTGGTTGTCAGTGGGAGGGAATAGTCTGATGGCACAACTCAGCAGTTTTTAAAAGCCCTACACTAATCATGCCAGTATTGTAGTGGATAATTGGAATTGTTGGTGGAGGCTGTGCTAATCTGTTTTTTAAATCTCAGCCCCCATTTGGCCATGGCCTTATGTTTGAAGAGAGCTGGAATGTTCTGGAAGTTGGGACCACTCAGCAAAGGGGGCAGCTTCCCACTTCCTTTTGGAGTTGTCCTGGCAGGTCAACTTTTCTTCCTTTAAAAGTCAACCTGTTGTTGATGAAAAAGGGAGTTGATCATGCTGGAGGATTAAGTCCAGTGTTGTCATATTCTCGGTTTCTGTGCAGTTTCACTCGCTTGGGCTGTTTCAAGGAGTCCTCTTCTGCTCATGTGATAACACTATCAGATGACTTTCACAGGCAAATAGAAGAAATGCCAAGTCCCAAGCAAATCCCACCTTCTACAGGAAGCCTTCCCCAAGCCCTCTTCGTTCCAATGCCTTCATTAGGTTAGTGATTTCCTATTTTCCTGGTACATACTCTTTCTCTCATTAGAGTATAAGCTCCCTGAAACTGTCTTTTGCCTCCTTTTGTATCTCCAGGGCTTAGCACAGTGCCTGGCACATAGTGGGCACTTAATGAATGTTTATTGATTGATTTCATAGATTAATGATATTGTTGATGATAAAAGACTGTCAGGACGCTTACTATTATATTAGCCTGTGACCTATATGCTAGTTTGTCTTCTACCCACCACTACTACCATCTCAGCCCACCTTCCTTGGACTGCTGCCAGTACTTCTGCTTTTACCCCAGTCGTTAAGTTAAACAAGTTAGCTCTGTGGTCTGCACAGCTGTGGCAATGTATGCGATAACTCATTACGTGTTATTGATAACACTGGAGAAGAGCGAACAGCTGAAACTCACTAGGCCTTGTGACTTTTCGGTATTTCTTGAATATATACAGCTGGATGGGTTTGAATTTATTTTTAAAAATCCCTTGCTGGAGGGAAAGAAAGAGAAGAGAAGAGGGAGCCTCTGTAAGCAAGATGTGCATGAAGTGACTTTGCCAATGGGCTGCCTGGCGCTAAAGAATAATGCGCTCCAATGAATTTATTCTTTGTACCTCTTTGTCTTGGTATTTACATATGAAATAAAACTAATTGGCTTCTATCTCGACACATCCCGAGAAGTTTCTTGGCCTGGGTAGAGCTATGGGGAGAATCAGCAGCAATCATTCCTTCGTTCCCTTTCTGGTTTCTCTTTTTTCCCCCATCAATGAGTGAATCCGAGTTTTTGGAAGAGGCAGGTGTCACCTGGCTCCAGGTTGAGGTCAGCTTATTTCTGGTTTACTCGTGGCAATCAAACCAACCTCCCAGAAGTAACGATGGAGAACGATTCAGTCAGAAGTTTCTTATGGGTTATCTAGTGGCCCCAAGATACACACAGGTACACTCCATTGTCAAGAGAATGCAAAGGGCAGTGGATTGTGATCACGGAAACTCAGGTGGGTTTCTTTGATGTGGGTAAATTGCCCCACAAAAACTCTTCTCTTGGGCCTTCCTGTGGCATCCCAGTGACCTTGGGTTTTCAAAAATTATGCCAGTGAAACATAAGCCCTACTGACTGGTCCTGTGAAGCTATCAAGGTCTGCTATGGGTCTGCTAGTTGACTACGTGTTGTCCAAGCACCAGCTTGGCAAAGTCCGGGGATCCATCTCCTGAGGTTGGCCAGGAGATGAGGAAATTTTCAACGACCATAACCGAGGAAGATCACCTATTAATTTCAATTTGACAAACATTTATTGCCTATCATATGGCAGGGACTAGTGATGTAGCCAAAAGCAAAACAATTCCTGTTCTCAGCAAGACTTCCCTAGCGCAGAAATAGGGATGGATCTGTGATTTCCTTGGTGTAGGGAACTTCTGAATGGAGAAACTTGGCTGAACTTGTCTAGGTCATGGCCTTCTATGAAACTTAGCATCTCAGAGTACTGCATGCAGCAAAGAAGGGTTAAGTGATTAGTCCAGGGTCACCCCAGCCTGTATGTGAGACAGATAGGTGTTGAACTCAGGTCTTCCTGACTCCAAGGCAGGTTCTGTATCCTTAAGCCCACACTGCCTCTAGGCAATTTAAGGAGAAAGAACATTTACTAATAGGGTATCTTTCCAAAGGAGGTGGTACCAAAGAGAAGGTATTTGAAGGATTCTGAGAAGTGGAGATAAAGAGGGAATGAATGCATGGGGGATGGCTGGTGAATGTATGGAGGAGGCAGATGGAATGCTGAGCACAGAGAACATTGAGTACTTGGGTAGGGATGGATCAGAGCCCAAATAAAGGGGGAAAGCTAGTGATAAAGGGAAAAGATAGGTTGGAGCAGAGTGTGGAGGGAGGGTTGTAAGGTCAAAAGGCATCTGTGTTTGATCCTAGGAAATTCTAACGATGTGTTGGAGGTATCTGAGCAAGGGAGAGCCATGGTCAGACTTATACTTTAGGAAGATTGTGTTAGCTGCTGTGTGAACAGTGGATCAGAGAGCCTTGAGGCAGGAAGAATGAGGGCAGAAGTTACTATAGTCTAAGAGAGATTCTGAAGGCCTGAATTAGCATGATGGCAATGGGGAAAAGCGTTCCTATGAGGAAGTTGGCAATTGACCGATTGGCTACATGAGGTGGGAGGAAGAGGGAAAAGAGTCAAGGATGCTGGATGATCAAGTATGCTAGCTAACCATTTCCTGAAAAGAGATAAGACACAAAATACAGAGCAAGACATATTTTTAAATATGATCAGTTTGGGAATTTATGTTGATTGATTCTGCCTATTTGCTACAAGAGTTTTGTTTTTCTTTTGGGAGGAGAAATTCTAAGGAAGAGAGAGGCTAGAGATAAGGTTCCCAATTTTAGAAAAGAAAAAAGGGGAAGAAAAGGAGGAGAAGGTGGTAAAGGAATGTCGCACAGTCATCACAGCTTTGAAAATTAGGTGTTGAATTTACCATATACTGAAAAGAAAGGCAAGTTCTACAAATCAGACTTGTAGTTTTATGTATAATCGTCTCTGCAATATATATGGAAAGGCTCGTATGAAAGTCAGAATTTTTAAAAAGTGAAGAAACCTAAAAAATAAGTCAAAGATGACTTCAAGGCTTGAACTAGGTAACTTCAAGGATGGTGCTGCCCCCAACAAAATTAGAAAACTTGGAAGGAGGAGGGAATTTAAGGGAAAATCTGGGGAATTCTCTTTTGAGCATATGGAGTTTTCAGTGCTAGATTGAGAAGGCAGTGCATGACTGGAGCCCAAGAGAGAGAATTAAGGGTGGATATTGATATTTGGAAATTGTTTTTGTAGAGATGAATATCAAACCCCTGAAAATTCTCAGAATCCAAATACAGAGAAAGGAGAAAGCAGGCACAGTACAGAGCCTGGAGCCAAGGGGCAGGAGCTGCTTTATGATCCAGTGAGGACTTTTAAAGCCATTAGACAGAAAGGGAGAGAAGGAGGCGGTCAGTTAACCATATTTCTTGGGTTCTTACGGTGCTAAGTGCTGGAAATCAGTTAATCAATAAACACTTATTAAGAGCCTTAAGGTCTACTGGGTGCCAGGCGCTATACCAAATGCCCTCAAAAAACTTACATTTTAATGTGTGGTGGGTGGGTGGGGTGGGGAAGACAACACGGGACCTGAAAATTGAAGGCGGGAGAAGATGGCAGGGGTGGGGGTGGGGATGGGGAGGAGACAGAGGTACCTGCTAGAAGCATATCTTAAGGAGTGGAAAGCAATGGCGGTTAGAAGTATCATCTAATATCATGGAAGAGAGACTAGGCTGAAGAGAACTGTTAACCGTATCAAAAGATACTGAGAGGTCAAGGAGGAGAAAGGAATGTGATGTATGTAGCAGGACCTCTGAGAGAGAGCACTTTCAGTTGGAAACTGAATTGAAAGGGGTTGAGAGGTGGACGAGGGATCTAGAATTTTTTCTTAGTGCTGTAGAGGAAACGTAACCTTGTCGGAGAGGAGTTCCCACACTCATGATGGGAACTTTGAATTATCTAAGGATAGGTAGGTGAGTGGTCATACAAAATTATATAACAAATCACTCTGCATAATTGGAGCCAAACCAAGGTCTTTCCTATTTGCTATGTTAGGTAAGAGGTTGTGATCACATGTCTTACTGTACTTTGCAACACCATAAATACATAAGCGAGGCAAAGCTAACTCTAAAGTTCACCATTTCTTTGAGCAGAGCTCTTTGGTGTGGAGATATCTCTAAAGCTCCTCTGATAAAACCCTCCCTGTTTTATAGTGGTTCCAGTTATTGTTGCTAGGACAAGTGCAGAGGGGAGGGAACTGTATTTCTCTGCTTCCATTTAGCAGAAAGGTGTCTCCCTGGGATGTGGCTGACTGTTTTCTCATTCTTTTTTTTCTGTTATCTCCCCAGTTAATAGCTAAAGAATCAGTACCAGGTGGGATGATTACTGTGGAAAAAAGAGATCAGTCTTTAGGAGAGCAAGGGATGATTTTTCCTCTCTCTCTAGAAACTAGTGATTCATGGGCACGTGGTAGTGAATGTTGTGTGAGGGGAAGGAGAGAAAGCCCTACCTGCTACATCTTTGGGCAAAAACTGCCCTTCATTCAGGCAGATGTATTGTGGTGCTACCCTTAGTAAGCACAGAAAGGGACTTCTGGTGATTGTAAGAGGAGACAATGAACTTCCCATAACAGTAGGAAATTTTGAAATATTCTTCTTTCGAGCTCGTTTTATGAGAAAATGTGTTTTCTCAAATGTCTCCCTTCAGTGAAACCAGAGAGCAAGACTGGGTCTTTGGTCATGGGGATTGCCTAATTACACACCCATCTGGTGACATTCTGCAGAAGTCAAGGTGGTCCCTATGGAGCACTGAGGTCTGGACAGGAAGAGGAGTGAGGTCCTGGGTGCTCTGTGCCCCCCCAGAATGCAGCGTGGCACTTTCAGAGAAGAACCTGCCCCCTGGGACTAGCGAGCTCCTGCACCTGATCGGCTCAAGGACAGGGCAAAGGGCCCAGAATCCTCCACCTCGCTTCCTGCTGTGGTAGCTCTTTGGTTTCTGCCTGTCACCTGGCTTTTTCTTTCACTTCTAGGCAGTGAGAAAATCCAAATAACAGCTCTTCCCCTTCCCCTCCCCCTCCCTCCACCATGAAAGGTTCTAGCCTGAAGAGATAAAGAAAACCCAGGCTGGTGAGCTTTCTTCCTTTCCAGCATGAGGAGTCATTTAAACTCCCCGTTGCTATGCTACCAAATATCAGAGACCTTGTGTGGAATGTTCTATCATTAGTTTGTAAGTACACTTTAATTTGGACCATTTTAGCTAATTGATACAAGTGAGGCCTGCAGAGTACTTTTTCCTCTACAGAAACAAAAGATCATTCTCTGGACATGTGGCTCCTCTGATGCCATGGTTAAGGTGTCCAGACATAGGCAGCAAAACCTAACACGATACTGGGACACCATGTTCTCTCCATTTGGGGAAACAATCCTCCCCTCCCCCCCACAACACACACACCTAAAGAGCCCTGGATGGAGCATAGAGTACCCATGTACTTCATATAGTAACAAGAAATTCCTGCTAATATGAACTATGAGGAGGTGGGGTCGGGAGGAACTCATGCTCTGGACCCAAAGGATCTGAGTTCAAATCCTTCTTCTGACTATTGCTATCTGTGAGTTTGGTAAGTTACTTCCTTGAGGACCACATACATTCCTTATCTATCAACCTGTTTGGCTGGTAGAATCCTTAGGATAAAATGAACTTTGGAATATTTACAATAAGTTACTTTTACTCAATAAAAGGAAAGTCACCCTAGGTGTTGGTTCCAGTGATCTGAATTACTGAAGTTTGACTCCACCTGAAGCTGAGCTGTTGTCTGACGTCAGCACAGAGGCCTCTCTATGGGAGTGTCATCCGTCTCTCTTTCTTCTCCAGGAGTAGTATTTAGCTGCCTTGCTAGAACTGGCATTTGTGATGGAAAGTTGTGGCCAGGATGACTACGTGAAAGGAGTCTGTGCCTTGGTGTCCCAGCTGTTCCGGTAGAATCAGAGTTTCACTTCCTGTTCAGACCATGGTGCATCCATGTGTCTCATTTATCACAGTTGCCCTCTGTCTGTGAGGCTCAAAACAGGCCCTGCTGAATCAGGCAGAAAGGCTCCAAGCTGGCTGACACTGTGAAATCGAGCTTCTTGGCAACATTCTGCCAATCAGCAAGCATGATTAGGTGCCTACTACGTCCTAAACACTGCACTAGGTACTGGGAAACGGACAAAAATGGAATAATCCCTGCCCTCACGGAGTGGACATCCTATTAGTGGAAACAACGCGTCCATAAACTGCCAGCAAAATAGACACAAGCACATGGGGGAGAGGGACTAGCAGTTCAGGGCCCTCGTGTAGGAGGTGAGCTGATTGGGCTTCAAAGGAAGTTAGGAATTCTAGGAGTCAGAGGTGAAGGCCGAGTGCATTCCAGGCAAAGACCATGGCTTGTGCAAAGACATAGAGAAAGGAAATGGGGTGTTGGGTATGAGGAAAATGAAAAACAGTGCCTAGACCATTGAGTCCATGAAGGGGAATGATATGTATGAGTCTGGAAAGGCAGGTTGAGACCAGGTCTTTAACAGCCTTAAATACCGAGCTGAGGAAATTATATTCCATCCTGGAGGAGATAGGGAGCCAGTGGAACTTCCTTACTAGGGGAGTGACCAAGACAGACCTATGCTTTCAAAATGTCACTTTGTGTCGTGGCCACATCTCCAAAGATGGACAACACGCATATACTTCTATGTATGTACTTTAAGTGTGACTGTTCTGCAATCCTAATCAAGTCAGTTCTGCCATTTCTGTTAGAAAGAATGTGTCAGCCTACTCTCCTCCACTTTTCACTCTGTATCCCAGTAACTCAAAATCAAAATGCCTCTCCCTGGTGCATTAGAATGTAAAGTCTTTGAGGACAGAAACTATCTCAGCTTTTCCTTTGTATCCCTGCTGCTTAGCTCTATGTTTGACAAACATTCATTCATTCATGTATACATATTATTCCCCTGAAAGAGTGTAAGGTCTTTGAGGGCAGGTTGGACCTTGCCTTTCTGCTTGTCATGTCTTGAGCACTAAATTAATACTGGCTGATTGATACGGAGACACATATACAAAAACAGTGGGCTCTGCCTAGTTTGTAAAGAGGGTTTTTAATGTGCAAAAGCTGTTTATGCTTCCCTAGGTCAACACTAAGAAAGCTTTTTGGGCTTCTTTGCTGTGATCCAGTGGTTTTGACAACACAAGACTTTCAGTAACTCTCAGATTCTCAAATACCAGGGGCAGTGACTGAAATCTGCCTTCTGGCAGGTGCCTTAAAGGTTTTTTTTTCCCCTTTAACTCTTGCCCCAGGAACTTCATAAGGAATCATTTGCTAGCAGGATTCCAAGGACTCTTAAAAAGCACTGACTAAGTCTGACTGAGTGCTTTGCAACTTTAGGTTCTGATTGCTGCTTCATCCACCGTTTGTACTTTACAAAGTCAAAGGGCATTGACAGATTCTCATTTATAGATGTAATATGTTCCTTTTTCTAAAAGGGAATATATATACATATATGTATATGTGTGTATTTGTATAGGTATGTGTGTGTGTATGTATGGATAGATAGATAGATAGATAGATAGATGGCACAATGGATAGAGTGCTGGCCTAGAATCAGGAAAACCTGAGTTCAAATGTGGCCTCAGACACTTACTGTCACACATAACTGTGTGACCCTGGGCAAGTCAGTTCACCTCTGTTTGCCTCTGGTTACCTCATCTGTAAAATGGGGAAAATAAAAGCACCTCCTTCCCTCCCAGGGTTGTTTTGATGATCACCTGAGATGATAATGGTAAAGCACTTAGCACAGTGCATGACAGAGATGTCCTTTATAAATATTAGCATATATGTGTGCGTGTTGTAATTAGAACAGTATATTGCTGCTTAGCAATATATACATGTATACATACATATATCTTCTGTATAGTGGAGAGAGAGCTCCCTGAGAGCAAATTTTTTTGCCCCTCTTTGCATCCACAGAACTTATCTTAGTGCCGAGCACATAGTAGACACTTAATGTTTATTGACTGACTTTCATGTATGCACATACATCTTTGTGTTGTGTATGCATGTATGTATATACGCAGCGTACTATGCCTTTGAAATTTATTTTTTTGGAAGGGGAGAAGCAGTCCTGACTTTTCATTTCATCTCTGTGGGGAATCTACAGTGTGGAAATTTCCTCCATTAACGTGTATCAGCAAATTAAGTTTGTTTTAAGAAAACAAAAAACAAATTACTTAAGAAGACAAATAATAGAAGTCTCATAGCTGCTCATAGTCTAAAGTCAGTGCATAAACAATAAAATACATTGCAAAACCCGTGTCCCAACTCTCCCTCACATTCATTCACTCAGTGTCTGTGATGGAGAGTGCTTGAACCCGACCTTGGCTCCAAAGCTGGTGCCTCTTTCAATTCCTTGAGTCCATACTGCCTCACTTCCATCTTGGGGAAAATCAGGAGTTTACACTTTAGAGGACCTTAAAAAACCTCAAATCTAATCCCCTCACTTTACATTGAGGTTAAAGGCTTTGCCCAGGATCGCACAGCTAGCACCCGAAGCAGAATCTGAATTCAGGTCTTAAACTCAGGGCCCATGAGGACTTGGGCTATGCTGTATATTTGTATGTATGTCATGTGCCCAAGTATAAAGATAAGCCCAGGATCCCAATTAAGTCTCCAAAGCACATCACATTCCTTTATTTCTCAGATTCATATGATAATTTCCTTGTCCCTATCTAGTCAGGATAACCTGAGTATTAACAGAAACACCTAGTTTTGGTTGGGGGGGAGGGGGTGGCAAGTGTGTGTCTGTGCAACTGCCCTGCTTCCTACTACAAAGTCAGAAACTCAGCCCATTCCCCACTACTGGTTTTCAAGGAATCGTGTGACTAATTTTCTTTTCACTCATTATCCAGGTATTTTTAAATTGTATAGGACAGGAGAGAGACCATGTAGTATAGTGGCCCTGTTTTCAAACAACTAGGGGACCATGATCCATCACTCCACAGTCAGTACCCCAAACAACTCTAAGTCCCTTACATTACACAAGAGTTACTGATCCAGAGTTCTCTGAAGAGGTGAATTTCACCCTAAAACCTAACCCTCACCTCCAGAAAGAAAAAAAAAAGAGATAGAATGGGTTCAGTATAGCACTTTCTGCTTTCTTGTACAAGAGTTTTGAAAGCACCATAGATTTCTTTCAATACTCTTTCCTCACCCCACCCCCACTTATGTGCTCTCCAAGTTGAGAGGCTATTCACAGAAATGTTACAGGTCACAAAAGAAATGGAAAACCATGTTTCTAAAACAGGAAGTGAGGAGAGCCCAGGGCCCCCTAAACATGAGCAAACAGTACATGGGCTTTCCATGTACTTTGGAGGTTCAGGATGCAATGTTAATCAGGCTGTGACATTACTGAGTGTCTCTTTCTGGTCCCAGAGAACCCTGGGGCTGTCAGATGAGCTCATTTGAACACTAAAGGCAGCCACCAGGAGCCAGTTCTGTTTTGTTTGGTGTGCCTGTGATATATTTCCAGAACTCTCTGTTTCCAGCCACCATCCTTATCTGGGGTTTACAACAGGAGGGCCTGTTCTTCAAACAGACAGACTGCCTTTTGGCCTCTCTCTCCTTTCCCTGTGAACCAAAGACTTTGAATAGCTTTTATCTCCCCTCCCCCATCTTCCATAGGGGTTCTTAAGCTGGGATCTGCAAAACTTGGGTCTTAAAATTTATATAGATAACTGTATTCTAACATAATTGGTTTCTTTTATAATATTATATATTTTGTTTTATGAATTTAAAAATAATATCCCAAGAAGGGGGTCTCTAGGATTCAC
Organism: Bettongia penicillata ogilbyi; assembly: GCA_023548195.1. Classification (NCBI taxonomy): domain Eukaryota; kingdom Metazoa; phylum Chordata; class Mammalia; order Diprotodontia; family Potoroidae; genus Bettongia; species Bettongia penicillata. Next base: position 42,859 of record JAJHZJ010000497.1, read on the forward strand.
CGGATGGCCAAAAGGGAGGGAGAGGCAAGATACACAGTAAGGAGTCCTGGTCTATCTCTGTCTCTATCGCTGTCTCTGTCTCTCTCTGTCTGTCTCTCTCTGTCTCTGTCTCTCTCTGTCTCTCTGTCTCTCTCTCTCTCCCTCCCTCTTTCTCTCTCCCTCTCTCTCTCTCATTTCAAAAAATCCTGTCATGTTTTCTCTTTAATTTCAAAAACTCGGATTTGGCCTATTTTCTCATTTTTTCCAAATTAATTTATTTGTTTTCACTTTTCAACAATTACTTCTAGAAATTCCAAATTTTCTCCTCTTCCCTTCCCAGGATGGCATGTAATCTTATACGGATTGTACACATGCATTCTTATTAAATACATTTTCACATTAGTCATGTTGCCTAGAAGAATTAAAATGAATGGGAGAAACCATGAGAAAAACAAAACATAACAAAGGAGAAAACAGTTGTTTTATTCTGCATTCTGACTCCATAGTTCTTTCTCTGGATGTGGATGGCATTTGGCATCTTTTGGAAATGTTTTAGGTCCTTGCATTGCTGAACAGGGCTAAGTCTCTCAGAAACAGTCCTCACGCGCTGTGTCTGTGACAGTGTACAATTTTCTCCTGGTTCTGCTCATTTCACTCAGCATCAGTTCATATAAGTCTTTCCAGGTTTTTCTGAAGTCTGCCTATTTCTTATAGCACAGTAGTACTCCAGTACATTCATATGCCACACTTTGTAGAGCCATTCCCCAATTGATGGACATACCCTCAATTTCCAGTTCTTGGCCACCACAAAAAGAGCTGCTATAAATATTTTTGTACATGAGTCCTTTTCCCGTTTTTATGGTATCTTTGGGATACAGCCCTAAAAGTGGTGTTGCTGGGTCAAAGGGGATGCACATTTCTATAGCCCTTTGGGCATAGTTCCAAACTGCTCTCCAGAAAGGTTGGATCAGTTCACAACTCCACCAACAATACATTATTGTTCCAACTCTCACATCTCCTCTAACATTTATCATTTTCCTGTTTTGTCATGTTAGCCAATCTGATAGGTGTGATGTGGTATCTCAGAGTTGTTTTGATTTGCATCTCTCTCAGTTTCTTCTTTGTAAAAAGAACTGAACTCATTGGCCTCCAAGATCACTTCCAGCTGGAAGTCTATATCCTCATGACTTCTTCATAAAGAGGAAGGCTTTCCAAGCTCATTTTGTCCTTGCATCCTCAGTACTGTGTTGTGCACAGATTGGTACCTCAGTGATTGCTGAATGCTTCATACCCCCAGTTGCTAGGGTCCCCCAGCTGCTATGGCCTTTCCAGCCAAAGGAGAGAAGTATTTGCTTTGCACAACGTTTGTATTATTACTTATCTGCATGGTTTAGTAGAAGTCATCCCCACCTCCAAGAGACTGAGCTCTGTTTTATGTTTTGTCTTTGCAATGCTATCATCCAGCACAGATCCCAGCTTATAATGGAAGCTTAATAAATGCTTATTGCTTGATTGGGTTGAGCAGTGTAGAACACCAGAGACCCACTTGTACTTATCCCTGGTGACTGAGTATTTTGATCTCTCAGTATCCATTCCCTGGCTGGCAATAAGAATTCAGCATCCTTCTTTAAAAGGGAGATTCAGCAGTCCTTCAGTTTCTTTTTTCTTCTCTGTGACAGTTGTGCAAATGTTGCCTCTTCTTCAGAGTCTAAATTACCTTGGCTCAGTTTCCTTAAACTTAAAGATATAAAAAGGTCTGAGTGTGAATGTTTTCTTAAGCTCTAATAGAAATAAAAATCGATGTTATCTACCTTGATTGTCACCAGACATTTTATTGCCAGCAAAGTTTTGTTTTTCCCTGTTTTAGGTGATTTCTAAGACATGAAGCTGCCCAGAAATAGCTCTTCTCTGTACTGGGGTCAAAGTGTAGGGGTTGGGGGTGTGGGTGGGTGGGCAGGACCTAGGAAAAATGGTGTCGTTTATCTCAGATGGGGATGATGTTCTTCAAAGCCAGTTTCCTTTCATTCGTTTGTGTGTTCCCACCAACATTATTTACCATTTACATTGCAGTCTTATTTTCTTCTTTCTGATCTGTAGGTGCCTCTGCTTTTTGAGGCACACAAAGGGATAATGATCATGTGGGGGCATATTTGCTTAATCAGTGTGGGTATTGGCGCACCAGGCATTGATAAAATATGCTGGAGAATGTCAGACTTAATTAGTTTGTCAAGATATGTACAGGGTGGGAGGAGAGCAGGGGTAGAGCACCTAAGCCGGGAAAATGGATTCTCTTGTGAGAGCCCAGTTATTTTGTGCCTGAAACCTCATCTTGGGGTTTGTGTTGGCGAAGGAGCCTATGGAAGCAGTGTTGTTCATCAGCAAAGTGACTCATATCCATCCTTCAGGATGTAGCCCCCAACCCCTGGCCTTTGGACTCTGTTGCTTTTGAATTCTCCATGGAAGCATTACATTTCAGGGAAATCAATTCAGGTTTCATTAACTTGTTCAATTCTTGGGGCCCATGACTTTTTCTTTTCACATTTTGGATGTGTAGATTCAGAGTTGGAATGGATTTCTGAAGTCATCTAGTCCAACCCTCTCATTTTTACATAGAAGGAAACTGAGGTACAGTTTCCTAAATGAAACCTAGGAAGCCTAAGGCTACTCAGATAGTAAGAATCAGGTGAGATTTGAATCCATGTCCTTTGACTTCAGGATTCTTTTAAACCCAAAGATGAGAAGAATGGGAAATAACAGCACAGGCAAATACAAGCTTTTCTGTGACATTGATTTCCATTGTGACTTTCTTTCCATTTGATTGGCCTTCTCCCTAGGGGGTAATGGGGGGCCACTAAGTCCCAGAAGCAGCTTTCTCCTTTCTTCTTCACTTTCCTACTACTTCCCCAACCAGATGGATCTGTAGCTTAGCTAGGTAGGTTACCATTGAAATTGCTTCTAAAATCCCACTTCCTCCAGGACATCTTGTTTGATCAAATGAGACCATGCCTTCCATGCAGCTTTCTTGTTCTGGGAGCAGCTACTCCCCTCACTCCCCATGTGACACTCATCCTTGGCCTCTACCCCAAAATGTACTTGCCACTGACATGATTTGGACGTTAATTCTTATCATATGATCCTGCTGTGAGAGCCCCTGCTTGGTTTCCAGCCTCCCTCAGAAGAGAAGCAACCATCCCAGGTTGAGGCCAGTAGGTGACAAAGTGGAGTCAGGAAGACCTGAGTTCAAATCCAGTCTCAGACACTTCCTAGCTGTGTAACCCTGGGCAAGTCACTTCACCTCTGTTTGTTATACCTTCCTCATCTGTAAAACTGGGATATAATAATAGGACCTCCCTTTCAGGATTCTTTTTTTAAAATTAAATCATTTTATTTATTTACTTTTCTACAATCACTTCCATATATCTTAGATTTTTTCCCCGCCTCCTTTCCCCTCCCTCCCCGAGATGGCACCATTCAGGATTCTTGTGAGTCTCAAATCAGATAATTGGTTTTTTTTAATTTTTTTAATTTTTAAATTTGTTTTTAGTTTTCAACATTCATTTCCACAAGATTTTGAGTTCCAAATTTTTCTCCATCTCTCCCCTCCCCCTACCCCAAGATATTGTGCATTCTGATTACCCCTTCCTCCAATCTGCCCTCCCTTCTATCACATCCCTCCCTTCCCTTATTCCTATCTCCTCTATTTTCTTGTAGGGCAAGATAGATTTCTACACCCCATTACCTGTATTTCTTATTTCCCAGTTGCATGTAAAAACAGTTTTTAACATTTAAAACTTTGAGTTTCAACTTCTCTCTCTCCTTCCCTCCCCACACATCCCCACTGAGAAGGCTAGTAAATTCAATATAGGCTATACATGTGTAGTTATGGAAAAGACTTTCATAAAAGTCATGTTGTGAAGACTAACTATATTTCCCTCCTTCCTATGCTTCCCCCTATTTATTTTGTTCTCTCTTTTGACTTTGTTCTCCCCAAAAAATATTTACTTCTGATTACCCCCTCCTCCTATTTGCCCTCCCTTCTATCATCCTCCCAACATCTCACTTATCCCCTTCTCCCCTACTTTCCTGTAATGTAAGATAGATTTTTATCCCAAATTGAGTGTGCATGCTATTCTCTTCTTAAGCCAAATATGATGAGAGTAAGCTTCATTTTTTCTTCTCACCTCCCCCCCTTTTCCCTTCCATTGAAAAGGTTTTTTCTTGCCTCTTTATGAGAGATAATTTGCCTCATCCCATTTCTCTTTTTCTTCTCCCAATATATTCCTCTCTAACCCCTTAATTTTATTTTTTTAGATATCATCCCTTCCCAATCATCTTACCCTGTGCCCTCTGTCTATATGTATATAATCCCTCCAACTACTCAAATACTGAAAAAAGTCTCAAGAGTTACAAATATTATCTTTCCATGTAGGGATGTAAGCAGTTCAACTTTAGTAAGTCCCTTATGATTTCTCTTTCCTGTTTATCTTTTCATGCTTCTCTTGATTCTTGTGTTTGAAAGTCACATTGTCTATTCAGCTCTGGTCTTTTCATCAAGAGTGCTTGAAAGTCCTCTATTTCACTGAATGACCATTTTGTCCCCGGAAGTATTATACTCAGTTTTGCTGGGTAGGTGATTCTTGGTTTTAATCCTAGTTCCTTTAACTTCTGGAATATCATATTCCAAACCCAGCAATCCCATAATGTAGAAGTTGCTAGATCTTGTGTTATCCTGATTGTATTTCCGTAATACTTGAATTGCTTCTTTCTGTCTATTTGCAAAATTTTCTCCTTGACCTGGGAACTCTGGAATTTGACTACAATATTCCTAGGAGTTTTTCTTTTGGGATCTCTTTCAGGAGGCAGTCAGTGGATTCTTTCAATATTTATTTTACCCTCTGGTTCTAGAATATCAGGGCAGTTTTCCTTGATAATTTCGTGAAAGATTATGTCTAGGCTTCTTTTTTGATCATGGCTTTCAGGTAGTCCCATAATTTTTAAATTGTCTCTCTTGGATCTGTTTTCCAGGCCAGTTGTTTTTCCAGTGAGATATTTCACATTGTTTGCTATTTTTTCATTTCTTTGATTTTTTTTTGTAAAATTTTGGTTTTTCATAAAGTCATTAGCTTCCATCTGTTTTATTCTAACCTTTAAGGAATTATTTTCTTCAGTGAGCTTTTGGATCTCCTTTTCCATCTGTCCAGCTTTGCTTTTTAGGGCATTCTTCTCCTTGTTGGTTTTTTGGATCTCTTTTACTATTTGGGTTAGTCTGTTTTTTAAAGTGTTATTTTCTTCAGCATTTTGGGGGTTTCTTTTAACAAGCAGTTGACCCGTTTTTCATGATTTTCCTGCATCACTCTCATTTCTCTTTCCAATGTTTGCTCTACTTCTCTTACTTGATTTTCAAAATCCTCTTTGAGCTTTTTCATGGCCTGAGATCAATTCATATTTTTCTTGGAGACTTTGCAGGGAGGAGCTTTGACTTCATTTTCTTCTCTTTGCAAGGTCTTCTTTGTCACCAAAGTAAGATTCTTTTTCCAGTTTTTGCTCATTTCCCCAGCCATTTACTTGACTTTTGAGCTCTTTGTTAAGGTAGTTCTCTGCGGGGGAGGGGCAGGGCTGTACTGTCAGCCACTTGATCCCCCCACAATCTGCGGGCCTAGAGCTCCAGAAACAGTGGGTGCAGCTGCCCCTGGTACTGCTGCGGCTGCCCGGGGTTCCTCCACACCCTCCCCCATCAGCAGCCTAGGAGCTGGGGCCAGACCACTCCACTTTCCTGCACTGATCCCACAGGCTATTTGCACTGACCTTCCAATTTGTCCTTAGCATTTTGGGGTCCTGAAGGCTGGAAACCATCACAGGTGTGAGAGATTCAGTCTCCCCAAGGCCTGCTCAGGTCCTGTCTGTGCTGGGACATAGGCTCATACTGGACTGCGCTCTGATCCCAGCATGGTGTGATAGACACTTCCTGGCCACCTTTCAGGCTATCTTGGACTGGAGAGTTGCTTCACTCCATCATTCTGTGGGCATTGCAGCTCCAGAATTTGTTAAGGGCCATTTTTTACAGGTATTGGACTGGGCTCGGTGGAAGTGCTCTAGAAAATCTGTGCTATTACTCTGCTATCTTGGTTCCGCCTCCAAATCAGATAATAGTTATAAAGCTCCTAGCACATGCCTGGCACAAAGTAGGCTTATTCTGTTCCCCAGGGCAACACTGTCTTCCCAGTTCCTCAGGCTCTCCTCCTAGGAATTGTCCTGGACTTCTCAGTATCTTTCACTTCTTACCCTCCAACCTATATTCAAGTAGTTGCCATTTTGCAATTGATTTCACTTCTCCAGCATCTCTCAAGTATGGTTCCTTCTCTCCTCTGACACTGTCCCCATTCTAGAGCAGGCCCCAGGCCCTCTCACCACTGCTGGCAGTAGCCTGTTTAGTGGGGAGTAGTGGAGTATCTGCCTTCTTCTGGGTCATCCTCTATTTAGGAGTCAAAGTGATTTTACTAAAGTCCAGCTCTGCCCATCTCTCTCTCTCTCTCTCTCTCTGTCTCTCTCTGTCTCTCTCTCTCTGTCTCTCTCTGTCTCTCTCTCTCCCTCTCTCCCTCTTCCTGTCTCTCTCTGTCTCTCTCTGTCTCTCTCTCTCCCTCTTCCTGTCTCTCTCTGTCTCTCTCTGTCTCTCTCTCTCTCTCTCTCTCTCTCACACACACACACACACACACCCAAGAGCAACTATAAAATGCTATGGCATTCAAAGTCAAAATGATCCCCTTCTTGCCCTCTCAGTCTTCTTATTCCTTATTTCCTGACTCAAGTTCTTTGATCCAGTAACTTGTTTCTCCTGGTCATTCCTCGAACAAGATAGTCCATCTCCCAACTCCAGGCATTTTTCCCCATGCCTGGAATACTCTCTCTTTAACCCTTCACCGATTGACTTCCTTGGCTTCCTTTAAGTCCCTACTAAAACCCCATTTTTCACAGGAAGTTTTCTTCACCCCCTCCTAAATCTGGTGTCTTCCTTCTGTAATTATTTCCTGTTTTTCCATCTGTAGCTCATTTGTGTACATTTGTTTGCATATTGTTTCTCCCATTAGATTGTAAGTTCCTTGAAGGCAGGGACTGAACTGTCTTCTGACTGTTGCACAGTGCCTGGTGTGTAGTAGATGATTAAGGAAGTTGATTAATTGTATCATTGCTGAGCCACTGTCTTGGCCCCTATTTTATCCATCCCTAGCTTCTCATCCCACGTCTCTTCTGCCTTTGTGGCTAACCTCCTAGAGAAGGCAATAATGTACAACAATGTAGGTGTCTTCTCTCATTCTCTTTTTCATTCTACTAAGTCTGATTCCCAACCTTATTATTCCACCCAAATTCCTCCGTCCAAAGTTACTGGTAAGCTTTTAATGACCACATCCAATCGCCTTTTCTCAGTCATCATCCTTCTTGGCCTTTGGACATTGACCATCACTCTTTTCTTGATCTTTTCTTCCAGATTTTTGTGACAATGCTCTCTTTTAGTTCTCTTCCCTGTATGACCCTTGCCTTTCAGCCCTCATTGCCTGATCATCTAGCTTGCCCCGAGTATCCCCCATGGCTCTATCCTGGCCCCTTTCTTTCCCTCTCTTCGAGGATTTCATTTGGTGATATCATCAGCACTCATGCATTCAACTCAGTTATTATTTCTAAGATGAATCCAGCCCTAAACTCTTTTTTGAATCCTGCAGTCTTGCACTTTTATGATATGTGATCAATTCAAGTAGCACCTTGAAGGGGGTGGTGGTGGAGGGCAATGCTGGTGTTCAGGAGCCCTATGGAGCTATTCCTCTATCTCCAGTGGCGAAAGTTGTCCTCATTACTCCTATCTAAAACATGTCCTGTTCAAGGGAGACCAGGTGGTAAGATGAATCTTTACAAAAGAAAGCTGTAATGTTTTTCAATTATTTTTGATCTGTCTCTGAAAGGCTAAACAGTACTTTTACCCCTTGATACAGTTCATGATTTGTCATTGCACCCAAAGAATTCACCTGTGAGCAGTCTAGGAGGGGTCACTAGCATTCACATGCCAATCAAGATACTGGAAGCATTTCCCTCCCTAAAGTAGCAATTACTTGAATGGGGACCTGAGTAAAACTAGCTTTATAATAGTTTCAGTATGCAAAGTTTATCCCACCCTCTCTCTAACCAGAGCTGCCAGGTTTCAGAACGTGCTGGTCAATTAACCAGATGATTTCAATATACACAGAAAATATAGTCAGGAAAAACCAGGGATCATGCATATTAACGTATGATGAAATTTTGTTTCACCTCCTTATGGAATTCCTAATGATTTGCTCATAATTGCAGGCAAATCAACTAGAGATTAAGTTTGAAGAAGTATATTTCATTTTGGAATCTGGGAGTTTAGGAGGATGGTGTTGATGGGTGCCTATGGAAAAGGCTAAAGGGCTGCCTGATGCAAAGCAGAGGGTGCTCACACTCGAGTCCCACAACATGGGTTCAGATTCTACCTGTATGATGTCCCCATCTTGATGTCCCTCAGGTTCATCTGTAAAATGAGAGTTGGTGTGATAGCACTGCCAAACCTCAACTGTGTGAGGACCCTTCCAACTTGAAATCTAGGATCCTATGATGAGGCCTCCCAGGGAAACCATCCAGGTTGGTACCTTGCCTGGTACAATAGCATGGCATCTGATAAGGAAAGTGAGTTTTCTGGGGCAGGTATGCCCCAGGAGACCCATTGGTCAGTCTCCCACTTAGATACACAGTGGTCCAGTTTTAGTCATCAGAGTTGTGGGGGGTCCAATCAATCATGAAATGTTCCTCTCTGCCAATGAAATATCTTTGAAGCTTTGCCTACCTGCTCATTGATCCAGACCAGTACTAGCAAGTAGGGACCAGAAGAACCTCCTAGAATGGACTTTGTGAGGACAAAGGGAAGGGCGGATGACATTGGACTCTTGGGTTAACAGGAGCCACTCATTCCATACTCCAGAGGAGCTGAATCAGATCCTAACTGCTACTTCCTGCCTGAATCACTTGTTCTCTCCTCATCTGTAAAATGAGAGTCTGGGGCCAGGTCCTTCCAGCTTTCCATTTAGTGCTCCTTGTATGGAAGAGGGATTACGTTTTCCCTCTCCCCTCCTCCTCCTTCCTATTTCTCTTTACGTTTCTCGGCCTTTCTGTGTGTCTGTCTCTCTCTCACTGTTAGCACTACTAGTGAGAGTTTCTAAGTTCACTAACTAGTATTACAGGCTGTGGTCGCTGGTTATATTTGGAGTCCCACGTGATGAGGGAGGAGGGCACATTGCTTTCTTTCCAACAGAGAGTGATCTCACTGGGGCAGAATTGCTTGTGCTCACTCCTTCCCTCCTTCCCCCACCCCTGACCATTTTCAAAATTGCACTTGTCAGATTATTTTAAAACAACATCTGTATACTAGTCATTTATCCAGGCCCTGCTAATTAATTTAATGTGGGAGAAAGTTTAGGACTTGACCGCAGAGTCATAGGCTGCTGTCCTTTTATAGGCGGCTCAGCCAGTGGCATGTGGCTTGGAGATGCTTTCCCAGGAGTGCCGATGGGTTTGTGTTGACTCATCCTCATTCTATGAGTGGGATCATGGCCGATTTACATGCATCTGCAACATGACCAGCCCCAGGGTGTGGGTACATACTGTGCCTTGAACTTGGGAGCACAGCAAGCTGGCTTTTGTGGTGATCAGACCAGTGACCCCATTGGCTCTGTCCAGCCAGCCGAGCTTCATGGCCTGATTTGACACACTTCTAAAGCCCCAGAATGACAGGCAGGAGCAGTTTACTTAATAGCCACAATCTGTCCAAATACCTGGATTTTCACATATACCAACATCTCTCCATTAGCCAGATGGAAAGGAATCAGCTTGTGTGATACAAGGGTCCATTTCAAGATTGTCTCTGGCAAATTGAGTCGCTTTTCCAGCATTAACAAAAAATAGGATTCCATTATTTCATATGTCATATAATTATCAAATATTCATGAGATTTCAAGCTGAAAGACCATAGCTGAATTGTCTGTCCTTTTACTGATGAAGAAACTGAGGCCAGAGAGGCCTAAGGGGTCAGATGGGTGGGTAGTCGGTGGCGGAGCTGGAATTCTGACTGAGCTTGCCCCACGTAGGACAACTTCTGTTATGTTTCACTGCCTCCCATGCCTATGGCAACACCCATTGTTTAATGATATTTAACATTTGTTTGTTTAAAAAAATTTCATTTGTTTTCAAAACTTAGGGGATGTTCCATTACAAAAAGAAAGAAAATCCAAATGTTCGCGTTTTCATCAGGCTCCTCTTTATGAATCAGACATGTGAATTTCCTAACAGACTGTCATTCATATAATAGCTTCTCCATGTTGGGATCTTCCTTCCTTCCTTCCTTCCTTCCTTCCTTCCTTCCTTCCTTCCTTCCTTCCTTCCTTCCTTCCTTCCTTCCTTCCTTTCTCTTTCTTTCTTCCTCTTTCCTTTCCTTTTCTTTTTCTTCTCTTCCTTCCTTTCTTTCTTGCCTTCCTTCCTTCCTTTCTTCCTTTCCTGATGGGTTTCTAGAGCCTGTAAATGTCAGTTTTGCAGTATCACTGGATATCAAAATAACCCTGAATATTCCCATAGCTTAGTCTCCTGATAATGAAATAGATGGTTTCTAGAGAAAATTTTGTCCGATCTTGCTGGCATTTCTACCATCCATAGTCTTGAAAGAGAACATTGCTGTTTATTGCCGTTGGGGTAGAGTTAGTGAGAATTGCTTGGCATGTGAATATCATTCAGTCCTCCTCTTCTGCTTCTCCCTGCTGTTCATCAAGCAAATATAGACATTTCCTGACTTCCTATAGCAAGCAACAAGAGAGCCAGGTGATTCTAATAATGAGTGATATTTATCGGGAACAATGCTTAGTGCAATTGTTAAATGCCAACTATGTGCCAGCACTATGGTAAGCACATTAAAACATTTCATCTGATCCTCAATTCTGGGATGAAAGTGCTATTCTTATGTTCATTTTACATAGGGAAAAACTGAGGCAAACTGAGACAAACAGAGGCAAAATAACTAGGAAGTGTCTGAGGCTGGATTTGAACCCTGGTACTCTATCTTTTGAACCACCTGGCTGTTTCTATTATGTTCAAACAAGTTTTTGTTAGGCAATAATAGAAAAAATAGTCCCTGCTGACGGGGAACTTATTTTAGTTTTGGGAAAGTGGCTCAGTGGATAGCACTGTGGGCTTGGAGACAAGAAGATTTGAGATAAGTCTTGCCTCAGACGTATTTCTTGTGTGATCTTGGGCAAGGCACTTAACTTCTATGCCTCAGTTTCCTCATCTGTAAAATGAGGGAGTTGATGTTGCCCCATCCCTCCAATTTGGAGGGAGTTGATCTAAACGACTGCTGAAATCCCATTCAGCTTTAAACCTATGATCCTATGAAACAAAAGAAAAATGGGAGACCTGGAATTCTAGGCCTGGGTGCTCATGCTTTGACAATAGATTACCAATATGTAAACAGCTTTACTGTCCTCTTCATTCCTATTACTCTGTAATGAGGAGCCTTCCTGCATACCTCAGTGAGTTTTAACTTGATTAAAGGCTGAAATGTCATTTGTGAATGCACTAAATTTTGGTTCCCTTGCTCTTTTTAGGGGACATGAATTTTGGGCAGATTTGAATGCAATGAGTGTGTATGAGACGACTGAGTTTGACCAAATTCGAAGACTGTCCACGCCTTCTTCTTTCAACGTTAACTCCAACTACCACACAATCTGGAAGTATTTCTGCAGAGATCATTTTGGCTGGCGAGAATACCCAGAGGTACTGATTGTTAATCATCAGAATGACATTGGAGCATGATTTGACCCTTTCCTTTTTTCCTTTGTCATTTGTATCTCATCTCAGTAATGACCAGGGACCATTTTCAATCCTAGATGGGGAAGCAGTATGGTATAATGGAAGGAGAGCTGGCTTGTGAATCAGAGGACCTGGGTTTAAACCCTACCTCTGTGACAGGAAATGTCACTTAACTTCTTTGTTCCTCTGTCTTCTCATCTATTGAATGAGGTTTGACTCTGGCCAATGAGATCCTTTCTAAATCCAAGACCTTATGAGTTAAGATGTGTCTGGCTTATGTATCTATGCTAATTCAAAAGAGCAAAAAGCAAAGAAACAAGCAAAAAAGCTAAAGACTGACTCCCTGGATGGAAAAATTTACTCTTCTCAATGTTTTTTCATATTTTCTTTTCAATTTTTTATTCCTATTTTTCTCATCATCAGAAATATAGTATCATTTTTTGACAAAAACCAAATACTAGCCTCTGAAACTTGTCAAAGTCAGTGGAAAATAGAACTAAATTATTTATAGTAGGGGGTGGTAAGAGTGGTTGGTATGTCTACATGGGTATGTGTTTGAATTTAAAAAATGAAGTCCAAAAGATAAATGTTGCCCCATCCCTCCAATTTGGAGCAAATTTCAATCCGAAGTGTGTATATTGGAGTATCTCAGGGCCACACCTGGCCCATGGGAGGAGGGCATGTGATGCTGTTAGTCTGTTGAGAGACTAGGAGAGAACAGTCACACTCTGTCCCCAGGAAGATGTACTTGCAAATGTTTATTGAGTTGTGGTCGGGCCAATCAGTCATTCCTGTTTCCTACTCTGCCCTCTCTGAGAAGGCATCCTTAGTCCAAGATACTGAGGACAGCTCATTAATCACAAAGCAAATAAAGGAAAGGATGCTGGTCTACTCTGATTTTTTGGTAGAGAATGTCAAGTCATGTCTAAAAGCCTTGAAATTGACTTCAGAGGATTAATTTCACATCTGAAGGAGTTGGCCTTTCTCCATGAAAGAAATTTATTTTCTACGTGTACACACACTCATACACAAATAAATACACACACACACGCACAAAGGAAAGCTAGGTTATCTGTTTTAGACTCTTCTTTAAAAAGGAATAAAGAGAGGAAATGGTGTGTATTAGTTACTGGACAGTGTCATAGATGACATAATTGATTGTCTTTTAGCAGCTATCTAGTAGGCAGAGAAGGTGACATTAAAATGTATTCTCCAGATAATTGGTCTGGCCTTTACTTTTTCCTTTGGCAAGCTTCTTGGACTGGTGACTGGATTGATTTATTTGAACTTTGCACAATTCCATCTTTAATTCCTCTTATGGAAATTCCCCCAAGAAGCATGAACAAATAGAGACTCACGCAGATAGTCACAGCATCAGAGTAGAATGTGAATCTTAGTCCTAGCAGAACAGTCCAGAGCTTTTCTTACTCTCTGGGATACTATTGTCATGTGAGAGAAGCCATGCCACATTGAACAGAGGAAGTAGACTCCCTCTCTGATCTGTGCCTGCTTTACACAGAGTAAAACTCATTTTACTTTAACATTGCCTTTTTTCTTTTTGCAAAGGTACTATGGATGAGTTGTAATCTGCATCATTGAAAGAGATACCCACATTAAGGAGATCCCAGGTCCATTGGAGTAGTTGGAGCAGAGGCAGTGTAGTAGAATAGAAATTATGCTTGATTTGAAGTCAGATGACCTGGGTTCAAATCCCGTGTCTGCCACTTATTCTATGATCGTGGGAAAGTTGATTTCTCTGGGTTTCTGTTCCCTCATCCGACAAATGATAGGGTTGGATGAATGATCTCTGAAGTTCCTTCTATCACTGAATCTGCAGACCCATGTTCCTTTCTTTCTGTCTAGAGGCGGTGACATTGGTGAAGTTGGTATTTGATTTTGTTTTGGCTGCTTATTAATTTGCTTTCCTCTGGTCCATTTTGTTTTCTAATTGAACAGTCTATTGTTCAACAGTCTGTTATTCGACTGATAGGGGAAACCAGCTTCCGGGGCCTGCGGGAGGTCCGATTCTCCATGTTCCATCACCAGTACATTCTGAACATCAAAGATAACTACCAGCAAAACATCTTCTCTCGAAGGATAATGAAGAAGAGACCCCTCCTGCGATCCTGCCTGGTGCTGATGCCTTATCTCCAGTAAGTAGACCCAGAAAGCACTCTCTTGCTCCTTGGATGTGTTTTTAGAAACATGCAGGAACTGACCCTTATATGCTTTGGCTGCCTTTCAGTACTAACTAGAGAACATCTTCCAGTGTGAAAGATACTCTTCTGTCCAATGCAGAGTTGAAGCCAGTAGTTGGCTACAGATACATTAGGACTTTCTGGGCACTTGTTATATTTTTATGTTAGTGCTGATATATGACTTAAAGGTTTCTGAAATGCTAAATCTATTGTGATCACCACCACTATGAAGGAACTTGATGGTTTACAAAGCAAGTACTTTACATCGACTTTCTCCTTTGCGCCTCACACTGGGAGCCCTATAAGGCAGATGGTAGTGGTACCTGCTTTTGTTGTTTACTGGACCTATGATCTCACTCAATTAGGAAGTTTTCTACCAAGGCAAGTCAGTAACTGTTTTTCTACTTGATATACTGAGGTAATTGCCTAGGGCCACTGAGAGTTTATGTGATTTATTCAGGGTCATGCAACAAAACCAGTGTGTGTCAGAAGTTGCACTTGAACCCATGTCTTCCTGCTTCCAAAAGTAGCTGTCTATTCTCTATGGCATGTTACTTTTTTCCATTTTATAGGTGAGGCCGTTAAGCTTCAGGGATGGAAAGTGACTTAACTACTGTGACTCAAATAGTAAGGACTGGAAGGAAGGAGAACTCAATCCCGGATCATTCTTGATTCCAAATCCAATGCTGTTGCATAAAAACAAAAGAACTTATGTGTTACATCACCTTGATTTTCAAATGTACCCCTTCCCCTGTCTTATCTACCAAGCTAAGTGTTATAACAAAGACAGAAAGAAACAAAGGAAGGAAGGAAGGAAGGAAGGAAGGAAGGAAGGAAGGAAGGAAGGAAGGAAGGAAGGAAGGAAGGAAGGAAAGAAGGAAGGAAGGAAGGAAGGAAGGAACTGGAAAAACTAATCAAGCATGGATTGAGTCTGACAGAATATGCACTATGCAATAAGTCCATAAACAATAAGCATTTGTTAAGTACCTATTATGTCTCCCTTCCCTGCCCTCTGAAAACAGAAAAATGAGTGAATTTTCTCACTCTTCTCTGGGACCAAGATTAGTCATTGAAATTATACATCTCTGCTGTCGTTTTATCTCTCTGTTCTTTGCATTGGAGTACCTGAATTCACTATGTTTGGGATTAGCAGTAATTGCCATAGTTTTCTGAGTAAACATTTCAAAGGACTTTTGCGAGCACTGAGCCAGTGGGGAAAGTATGCCTAGCAAGGTAGCACACTGGATAGAGGGCTAAACTTGAAACTAGGAAAACCTGAGTTCAGATCCTACGTCAGATACTTGCTCGGTGACCCTGGGTGTCCCACTTAACCTCTGTTTCCCTCAGTATCCTTGTCTATAATAAAATAGGGGTAATGTAGCTCCTACTACCTTCTAGGGGTTATTGGGAGGATCAGATGAGATAAGTTTTGTAAAGTGCTTTGGAAACCTTACAAACTAATATTTATGAATACCAGCTCTAAATCTATGATATCATGATAAGCAAACAACAGCGTGTCTTCTCCCAAAAAGCGGAATGATTGCCTCCACATATTGGTGAGCACCTGCTTTCCTCTGAGAACAGCACAGGTATTCATGTTACTAATTAGTGACCAGTTTATTTGTCTTTTTCTTTCTTTTTTTTTTCTGGTAGAATCCTTTCACTTGAAAGGGCTAGGAGCCCTCAGTGAGTTGTAGCTGCATGGAGTTAGCACCATTTGGGCCGGGATAAATCCTGGAGAGGAGGGGAGAGCTCTGGCCAGGAAATCCTGGGAGTGGCAATAATAGGAGAAAGATGGATAAATGTGCAAATATTTTTTAAAAGCTGGTCTATACGTTAAATGATTAAGCACTGGGTTCTTTTTTATTGATTTGTTTTTAGATAAATCATTTCCAGTTAGATCTCTCCTCCCCACCCCCAGTATAGCTCTGTCATCAAAAGAAGAAAAGACCAATTCCAAACCAGCTTCTGCATCTCAGGGTGGCAGTATTTGTGACATTCACGTTGCCCACACATCATCTGTCATCTCACTAAGCAAGCATGGTGTCTTCTTATTAATTCTCCAGAGTATCTCCTTTCTGAGGGTCATAGGACCAAGTAACCCCCTTCTGAATTCATTAATTCTACAGTCATCTAGCCCTTTAGTCTTTGCCACCCAATGCCTTCCTTCTGTCTCTGGGTAAGCACAGGAGCGGTCAGAGCAACCAAGGACCCCAAGGTCATAAGAGCATGGGGTCACAGATCCAGAGCTCAAATGGATCTTAGAGGTCACCTAGTCCAACTCCTTTATTTTACAGATAAGGAAACTGAGAAGTAGAGACATTTGCCAAAGGTCATGCAGGTGGTAAACAGCAGAGCTGGGTTTGAACTCGGTCCCTTTGTCTCCAAACCCAGGGCTGTACATTATTATAACCTCTTGAACAAACTTCTCATGTTATAGCGTCAGAAAGAAGTGACTTACCCAAGGTCACAGAAGTGGTAAGTACCAGAACCAGGGTGTACCCAGGCCTTCTGACTCCAACATCCAGTTCTCTTTCCCCTTCACTGGTTAGCCTTCTCATGGAACTGCTAGCATTCACTGCTGCCACAGCCAGAATGAGCTTTTCTTGGGAAGTCATGGCAACTCCAGCCAGATGCATGGTACCATTTGAGGAGGGGGAAGTCCGTGTGCCTCACTTTGAAAGTGCTGATCTGGCTTGCGCTGTTTGGCGTAGAGCAGAGAGGTAGAGAGCTAGTCACTGGACGTTCCTTTTGGAGAGAGTTGGCAAGGCAATTTTTGAAGTGAAGAAATTGACTTGGGGGAATTCGTCCCTCCCTCCCTCCCTCCCTCCCTCCCTCCCTCCTTCCTTCCTTCCTTCCTTCCTTCCTTCCTTCCTTCCTTCCTTCCTTCCTTCCTTCCTTCCTTCCTTCCTTCTCCTTCCTTTTCTTTTAGGTTTTGTTTCATTTTGCAGTTTTTCATTTTCTTCCAGTTCCACCCTTGTGAACTCTAGCAATCAAAGCTACAGTACATTAACAATACCAAACCTGAGCTTTGAGACATGAACATTAATTTTTAAGAAACACTTTGAGTCCGGGAATCATGGCAGATGAAACATTCTTTGCATCATTACAGCTTGAGGTGAATGTATGCCTTCATCAAAGGCCAAGTGAGGAAAGTGCTACATTGTAGCCTTTTTTGATTAGAACTAATAAAAATGCCATTTCTGTGATTTTGCCAGCACAGCTGGAGATGCTATTGTCAGAGTCCAGTAGTTAGGAACATATTGTCCTCCTAGTAAGAGGGTGGAAGTCATTAGCGTGAGTGGCAGCTTGGCGTGCTGGGCCAATCCAATGCGATTTAGCTCCTGGGAGCGGACGAGAATGCTCATTAACTTGCTGCGTTGGGGGGTGGTTGGGGAGGCAAGGTGAAAGTGAATTTGTTCCCAACCTTGAAATAAATGATGATGGGGCCCTCTTTTCGTTTTTCTTTTAAACAGACTTGTTTTGGAAAACCACAGACTATTTAAAAAATTGTGGAAGCTGCAGGATAGTTAGTGCCCCCTAAATGTTGCCTATTTCTAAATCTGGCCTCAGTAAGCAGGGGAATGGCCCCCTTTGCTGCCCCCACGACTGAATTCCCTTTTAAAATCTCAAGACCCTTACTTGACTTATCTCACTAGGAATGATACTGGTCTAGGGGGCCAATGCAAGAGCCTAGGCCTTTAGGGCTGGGCCCCTGCCTACCTTTTCAGTCTTGACTTGCCCCCCTCCATGCAGACTACAGTTCAGCTGTTCTGACCTATTGGCTGCTCTATCATCCATGACATTCCATCTCCTGAATTATCCATCCCCCAGGCCTCTCCCTCCTCCTCTCTGCCTCTTCTTTCAAGACTCCCCTCCAAGCCCACCTTCCTCAAGAGGCCTTCGTTCATCCCCACTGCTGCAGAGGTGACCTACTTCATGTATTTTGGTGGTGTCAAGGTCCTATAGGAATGGGGCCACTGTCACAACCCAGTCAGAAGGATCCCTGTGGGCCTCATTGACTTAGAAAGCCACCTAAGAAGATAATGGATGTTTTGTTGTAGCTTGATTTATTTCATTAAATATTTCTCACTTGTGAAATGAGGTAGTATAAAGTGCTTCATATACAGTGCCTGATACATAGTAGGTACTGTCTAAATGCTTACTTTCTTCTCTTCCCAAGTACATTTGAAGCTGCTTCAGGCTACCCTTGGGAGTGTTGAGGGCTGGAACCTCTAGTCACAGCCCCACAGAACCTGTGTTTGCCCTTGGCTGTATATATTGTATGTGTTCCTAGGTTTTGGTGTGTGTTATATCTCCCATTAAATGTTCTGTGTCTTTGCTTGTTTCTTTGTTTTTGAACTGCCACTGCTTGGCACATAGCAAGCACTTAATAAATACATGCTAACTGATTTTTGACTGTGATCCGACTAGCTTTGCAATCACCAGCTCAGCCCATTGTCCCACCCAAGCTGTGGGGCAAGGAAGAGCTCCCAGGTCATCAGCCCTGGATGCAGACCATGGCTAATGGGATTCCATTTCTCTAGATTGGCTTGACTCTCTAATGGCCATGGAGTCCAATCTGCTGGCTAACTTCAAATGCACAAATCCCTTTTGTGACCCCCCCCCATTTCCACCCATCTAAAGAGCAAACTCGCTAGCCTTGGCATTCAGAGCTCTTAGCAATTTGGACGCAGCCTACTTTTCCCATTTTTTACTCATACAGTTTCACTTCCTACACTTGAACCTAATCCTCAGTTTCCTACCTCTAGTTCATTTGCTCGTGAATGTTGTTCTCTACCATCCCACCTTAGACTCCGATTATCATAAGCAAGTCAGATATATGAAGCCAGGCTGCTAGGATCCTCCCAGCTGAAAGAGATTTCCACTTACCAGATTTAGCATACTGTTGTCTTACGTGCTTGTCATGCTTTTCACTGTATTCTGTGCATTTACAGAAGTGTCTTCCTATGGCAGAGATCCTGCCTTATTTGTCTTTGAATTGCATCTTCTTCCTGTCCTGTTTCCACTCCATTGTGGAAGTGATTTGTTTTCTGGAAAGGTACTTCTAGTGGAGTTGTAGATTGTAAGCCCCTTGAAGACCAGAATTGTCTTTTGCCTCTTTTTGTTATCTCTAGCCCTTAATTCAGTGCCTGGCACATAGTAAGTGCTTAATAAAAGTTTACTGATTGATTGCTTGATTGGAGCATGAACACTAGCAGATCCTAGGGACCTGGAAATGGATGGTGTGGTTGCTGTCAGGAGACCTGCTTTGCTAAGGGAATTAGGGAAGCCCGTCACCTGGCTGGCCACAAGGTGATAAGAGTTTTGGCTGAAACTGCAGAGACAGTTTTAGATGTTGAGCAGAAAAGTCATCTTATCCAGCCCTTTCATTGTCTTGCCCAAGGTCATACCAGTAGTCAGCGACGGAGCTGGCATTCAGACCCAAACCCTCTGATTCCATATCCAGTATGATTTCTACTGGACCATGCTGATTGCAATCTGTGCTGATGGAGAGAGTCTGAAATCCGGGCTCCTGGGAGGCTTATGTCTAAGGCGTCCTCTGCACCCAGCAGCTCAGCAGCACGTGTTTGGAGGCGTGGATGGCTAAAGATAGCTTAGGAGGGGAAGGCTTTCGACCAGATGACTGAAAAATATTTGCATGTTCCCTTGTAGCACGCTGGCGTATCTTAGTATTGATACTGCAAGAGACAAGTGTATCAGATGTAAGCACTGTCCTCTCATTTGAGGTGAGAGCCTGGTTACTTAAAATCTGGCTTATTCTTATTTCACAAGTCTCAGATAATAGCGATGGTTAAATTGAACAAGTTCAGATTTTGGAAATAGTCACTTAAATAGGAATGAGAACTTCTGATTATTTCAAAAAAATAAGTTTTCTTAAAGAAATTGGACACTCCTTGTGAAATCTTGTTTATATGGTTCATTAGTTTAGATGATTTTTCATAGGAAGTGAAAAGATGAACTCGATAATTAGTGGCATTTACATAGCAATTTACAAACATCTCATTTGACCTTCCTAAGTAAGTCTCTGTGGTTGGTATCATAGGCATTATTATCTCAAATTTATAGCAAGGCAGTGTACATTAGGGGCAGGTCTTTGAACATCCTTTCTGGATGACCCTGGGCAGGTCACTTAACTCCTCACTGCTTATGCCTATAGGCAGCTCTGGAAGGCTATACATTTTAAACAAGATTCTGACCTGTACCCACAGAGGGAGTTTTTAATACCAGGAGCCCCTTACATTGATAGTGATTCACCCGTCATGCCTAAAAAAAAAATCTTTTACAGCTGACACCCAGGACAGTTTCGGTGATTTGCCCCTCGTTACGTGGCTGGTGTCAGAGGTGGGATTGGATTTCTCAAGGTACCAAAGGAGCCAACATTCTTTCCATTCCACTTTAAATGTACCTTTTCCAGTTGGATAGTGGGAAGCAGCTAGTAGGTCACCAGTCAGTGCTATGTGACTCATAATGTTCATCCTGTGAAGCCAGGGACTGGTCTTACCAGGATAAATTCCACAGGTGGTGACTACAGATCATCTGGAAAATGAATGACCCTTACCCTATGTGCAGGAATATGATGGATGTTTATTAAGAGACTGGTATGTGTAGAGAACTGTGCTGAATTTTGGCAAGTCAGAAAGCTTAGGATCTCAGATAACCAGAGTGGGTGGATTCATGCCATTGTGATAACCTACAAACACTGAATTCTCATCCAGGAGAACATAAGCAGCCTGTAGGATGGTGCTCAGCACTTAAGAGGTGTCTAATAAATGTTTTGGGTTAAATGGATCAATTAGCCAATCAGCAAGCATTCCCTAAACAAGTATTTAGACCAGTAAATGCTGGGAATACAGAGAAAAAAGCAAAAATAGCTACTTTGTCACGGAGTTTTCATCCAAATGAATGAATGAATTATTGAATGTGTGTTCATCCTTCATTGTCGAAGAGGACCATGCCATCAGAGATATAACAACATGACTTGCACTTGACTTTGTTTTGAGTGAAGGAGGACTGTGCAGCCTCACTTCTCCTCCAGAGCCATCTGAATCCAGTGACTATCAGGATGACTGGAGATAACCCAGGGATGAGGCAGTGGGGTTAAGTGACTTGCCCAAGATCACACTGCTAGTGAGTGTCAGGTGTCTGAGGTGAGATTTGAACTCAAGTCCTCCTGACTCCTGCCCTGGTGTTCTATTAGTGAGTGAATGAATGAATGAGAGAATATGGCAAACCGCTTTTGCTTTGGATCTTGAGCATCCCAACAACTGAGACCATGACCATCATACAGGCCTGACATTCTTTTGAGTGAGAAGTGTCCTTTTGGGGAATACTAGTGAGAAGAAATTCTGACTCAATGTCATGAGCCACCTTTTCAGGAAACTATAGTTCTGCTATCTCGTGTTAGCCATGAGTGTCTAGGCATTTGTAGGAAGAAGGGGGGAGGGCACTCTTCAAGTGAAAATGGCTTCCGGCAGAGTCTGGATGGGATAAGACGTGTTTACAGTTGTCCCTCCTTACGCCTGTGTGACTGTCAAAACAGGCAGAGCATGTGTATTTTAGGAAATTGGTAGGCAAAGTGAGAGGGAAGCAGTGAAGGAGGCTGTCATATCCTCAATCCCAAGGCTTCATGCCTAAAATCAGGAGATCATGCTTGGTGGATGTACCTGAAGGAGATGTGACCTTTCTCCCTCACCCCAAAGTCTGGGTACAGTGGGAAAGCTATATGAGCCTTCGGGGACCCCCATACCGGAAGCATTCCACCAAGGCAACTGGTGTGTGGGGAGCGCTCAGCACTTTAAATGAGATATTGTATGTGAAACATTGTATGGAGAGGTTTTTCAGGTTTTATACAAATGGTCCATTATTTATTATTGCTGCTCATGGTAGCTACTGTTCTGAAGTGGTTCATATTAAGCATGTAATTTTTCAAAGTAGACAAGATCAGTAGTAAGAAGGAAACCAGGACAGAAATTTTGCTTGTACTCTGGAGTCCTGTCCTTGCTCTTATTGTTTTTCTTTCCTACCATTGGGTTTATCTTGAGGCCGTATTTCTCCCTGTCACTGCTATCAGATTTTATTACAGTTGTTGTTTTTTACAACCACCTAGTTATTACATTTTGGACAGACGTATGATTTCAACTGTGAGAAACTCCTGATGTGGAACAGAGAACTCTCCTTACTTCTTGCAATCACCAACTTATCTACAGCTTCTAGAGCCAGAGTTGCCTTAGTCACTTACAGCCTGAGTGACTTGCCCATGTTCAGATAGCTAGATATTGCCTGAACTTGGGTCTTTCCTGACCCTAAAACTGACTTCCAGGCACCATGTCACAATGTTTCTCATGACTGCATGTTGTCATAACCCTCATTATTGCTTCATATTCCTACAGTGCTTGGTTTACAAAAAGTTTTTCTCATGTAAAGCATTTAAGAATTCAGTTATTGTTATCCCCATTTCAGAGATATGGAAACTAAGTCTTAGAGACACTGAGTATCTTGGTCAAGGTCAAAGAAATAGTAGCAGATCAAGGACCATCAGGGCAAGAGAGAACCTAGTTGACCTTGGTGAATTCAGATCACCTAGCATCCGCCTTGGATACCGATAGATACAATTGGTTGGGTCATCATCAGTGATTATCAAAAGGTGGTGGGAAATGGGAGAGGCACTCAAGACTGATGAAAAATGAAGATCTGTGGTTAAAAAACAAGAAGAGTATAGAGATTGCAAATTATGGTCCAAGGAACTTGACTTTGATTTCTAGAAAAATTCTAGGACAGATCATTAAAGAGATATTCTGTGACCAGCCAGAAATGGAAGTTATGACCCATGGCTCATATCGACAAAGGGCCAGCTAGTTTTCTTCAAGAACACATAATGTTAGACTTTTTTCTCTTTTTGTGACAAAGTTACTAAATTGATAGATGATAGGTATCATGTAGACAGGATTTACCAAGATTTGGAAAAAGCGTTTGATAAACAATTTATCTCATGGTCTTCTTGTGGGAAGGATGGTCTCGGCTGTTCATTAGGCTCTTCATTAATGAGCCAGCATTTATAGAGGGCTTTAAGGTTGGCAGAATGCTCTACAAATATTATCTCATTTGATCCTAACAATCCTTATTGTACCCATTTTACAGCCAAGGAAACTGAGGCAGATAGCAGTTTAAGTGATTTGTCCAAGGTCCCATAACTAAGACGTATCTGAGGCTGGATTCGAAATCATCTTCCTGCAGGTCTAAGACTCTATCCACTGTGCCACCCGGCTGCCTCAGTTCAATGGATTTGTAACTGGTTGAAAGTTCAAATTCATTAAGGATTCAGATAAATAAGGGATCCAAAAAGCTTGCTAGGCTAGGTATTAGGCAGAATCAAATAAGAGGCAGTTGGGTCAGCATGCACTTGAAGCTATAGAATTCTTTTGTTCTTACCATTCCATGAGTCTGAGAAGCCTTTATCGATGGTGCGACTTGATCCCAATAAGCCACGGGCTGCCCCGTTACTGGCTGGTGGAGACATGCTTGCTCCTGACCACTCATGTCATGCTTTCACAGCTAGGTGTTCACAGGCTTCTTTTTTAAGGAAGCATTCTTCAGGTCTTTCCTTTGCAGGGAGAGGGGAGCGGTTGGCCATTGTTTCCACCAGCTGTGGGCGCCTGGGAGAAAAGAGACTTGCTTTCTGTTTCTTTACTATATCCTACAACACTGAGGAAGATGACTCAATGTCCTTGTGCCTCTGGGATGACTGTGACTGATTTTATTGAGTAAAGGTCTTTAGGTTTGAGTACATTTCCCAAGCCTCCCACTCATGGAAATTCACCTCTGGGATGGCCTACTCTGAAAGGTTGAGTGGTGGTTTCAGGGTAGGTCCCCCCTGGGGATTAGGTGCCTGCCCATTCACAGCTGCCCCACCTGTGTCACTAGAATGAAAATACCCTAAGCCCAGGAGAACCAGACCTGCCCGCCCACCTGCCTAGGTAGGTCCTTGTGATTGTTTCCTGCTGAGCAGTGATACTTGTCTGGCCCTGGAACTGGTGCCAGGTGTGGGCATTTGCTCTCTCACTTGTCTTTCCTTCCCTCTTTCCTCCCCTGGTATGAAAACGGTTCAGAAGTTTGATTCCACATAAGCACTTAGTCAGGTGAAAATCAGCCACTGCTCTAGGTTGCTGCTGCTATTTCAGCTGGAAGATTTTCGGCTCCTTGAGAGTAACTGACCTGAATTAAAAGGGCACAGATCCAGACTCCTTGTCTATACAGCAGGCACTCCCAATCATTTTTGTGGGTGTCCTGTGCACCATTGGCAGTCTGGTAAAATGTGTCACCCCTTCTCAGCATCATGTTTTGAATGCATAAAATGAAATATATAGGATTTCAAAGGAAATCAATTATAGTGTCACAGTGATAATTTAAAAAGAAGCTCATGGACCCTGGGTTAAGCAAACCTTAGAGAATGCAGCAATCCGGCTGCCCTCAATTTACCCATCGCCTCCCACTCCCTTTTTTGCTGATGTTTTATGAAAGCCTTTCGCCTTTTTTTTTTTTTTAACATCACCACCATTCTGGCATATCCCTGACCCCTTTCCCCACAACTCAATTCACCTTCCTTTGTAACAAAGAAAACAGTTAAGTAAAACCAAGCAATCGCCTCTGATAGCACAAGCAACATTTTGTACTCATAGATGTTCACTCCTCCAAGGAGAAAAGGAAGGTTACTTAGTGCCCCAGCCCCATTTACCCCTCTATTCTAATAAAAAAAGTCAGCTGCTTGGGAAAATTTGAAGTCATTTTCTGGTAATTTACCAAAAAGGCAAGATTTAACACTCCATAATGGTTAACTTTGTAATGGCATGTAAAATCCAAAATCTACTAAAGGTCACACAGCCTCATCTCTGCTGAGCTGAAATGAACTGGGGTGTTGGCTGGGGAGATATTTTGTAACAATGGCCAGGAAAGAAGGATGAGGCCTGATGTTTAAAACATCATGCTGCCTCCCTAAGGGGGCTACTTCCTCCAAGATGGTATTGAGTCCATTGTTTACTGGTATGCTGTATTTTCTGGGGGTGGAAAGACACTAAGTATCCCCATCCTTGGGCTAACAAGGATGTTCCAGTGACCTGGTATACATGGACTGTAGAATCACAGATTTTTGTCAACTTTAGGTGACTTGTCTATATTTTAAATAATGAAACAGATAAAAACATTTTAGCTCCCCCCCCATTCCTACCTCCATTAATGATTGTTTTTGAGGAAACCAAAGAAACCATCATTGTTTGCTTGAGATGAGCTTCTTTGAATGTACAAGGCTAAGATATGTATGATATATATGATGATTTCACAGGGAAGATGTTGCTAACGTAGAGTCCACTGAATGCCTTGTGGCAGCCTGCCCTGCCTTTCTTCAGAGTAACTGGTCTAGACATGGAGGGATCTTGGAGGGCATTAGATCCAACCCCCTTTGTTTTATAGATGGACTTGGCCAGGTCACACAGTAATCATCCACAGACAGGAGACCAAGAAAATTCTGCTCATTGCTTTGGCATACCGACAGCATTTGCTGCATTCCTCCTCCTTACATGGCATGGCATTCTTCTGTTGGTTGTTTTTTTAAAGAAGTGTCCATGCTTTGCAAATTCCAACTGGGCACATAATTACGAAGTTATAGACAACACATTTACACCGTGGTAAAGCATTACCCAATCAGAGTTCAAAACTCATTTATTTCAAAGTGTTGTAAACACATACTTTCTTTTCTCCCAAATCAGGACCCTTGGTGGGATGCCTCCATTGTCCCTTCCTGCAGCTGAAACAGCCTCACCCCAGGTCTTCTGTCCATCTGTAGTTACCTCGGCAAACTTTTATCCCGAAACCTGGATTGCTATGGATCCATCTCAGGACTTCATCCAAGTGCCTGTTTCCAAGGAGGACAAAAGCTACCGAACCATCTATAATCTCTTTCATAAGACTGTGCCTGAGATTAAATATAGAATCTTGAAAATACTGAGAGTGCAGAACCAGTTTCTTTGGGAAAAATATAAAAGGTGAGTCAAAGACTACCACTTCCTGTGGAGGGCACAGGGGAACCGGAAGAGGGAGGGATTAATTGAAGAAAAATAAAGTGTAGACAACTCAGGAAGGACTTTCTCAGGTAAGTTACTAATTGAAGTCTTGATAGCAAGATCCAAGTTGAGAATATAATGCAAGCTGAGTATTGAGAAGAGTCAGGAGCAAAAGAAGCAAAGAAAAGTTGGAAAGGAATAAATGAGGAGAGCCTTCCTGCAGGAAGTGAAGTTTGAGCAGAGTTTGGAAGGAGAAAAAGAGCTAGAAATTAGTGGAGAAGAAGTAAAGGGAAGGGATGGTTTTGCTTTGTCGTGGGTGAGATAAAGATCCATGGAGAATGAGAAAACCTCTTAAGATCTTATATTTAGAGCCAGGGTCAAACCAACCCCTTCAGTTTACAGATGAGGGAACTCAGGCTCAAAGAGGTGATAGAATCATAGAGGCCATCTGAATCCATCCAATCCAATATACTCATTTTACACATTGGAAAACTGAGGCATGGTGAGGTTTAGGTGGTTATCATAAGATGACCCAGATAGAGTAGAAGAGTCTGGATTCAAATCCAGATCTTTTGATTCCAAATTCAACATTCTTCACCCTATACCATGTGACATTCTATAGGTTGTTGCCAGCTTAGATATGGAAATAACCTTGATTCAAAATAAATGTTAATTATTAAGTGCCTATTGTGTGTAAGGCACCGCAGCTGGAATTAGAGATTAGACCAAAACATCACTTTAATGAAGTACAGCACAGATAACCTAAGTCAGAGGTATCAAGCACTCAACTGGGGGGAAGCAGGCTGCCCATAACACCTGAGTATTGCCTCCACCAGATTAAGATGTAATTGGGAAATAGTAACAAAAATTAAAATACAATAAAAATAGGTAATGTTAATATGTGGTTTTCTAAATCAATATGCAGTCAGCTAGGATTGGATGCATTGACCCTGCTTCTTTTTGGATTTGACAGCACTGCCCGAGGGAATTGTAGGTTCTCCTATGACTCCAATTCATTTAAAGTCAGTACAGTACCTTTTAGTCAGACTATAATTAACATCTCCGAATCTCCCCCTTTAAACCACTGGTTCCTTGTCATTCCCTACTTTTGAATGGATTGCTCCTTCTCTTAATTACTCTAATGAAGTAATGTAAAAATACAATCCTTTATCTAATCTCACCCATTAAAAGCTGTTCTTTCCTTCCTTCTCCCAATTCCCTCATCCCTCTTTGTACCAGGAAAAAGGAATACATGTCTAAGAAAGCCAATGATATCAGCAGAATAATGAATGAGCGGCATCTCTTCCATGGGACATCCCAAGATGTGGTGGATGGCATCTGTAAGCACAACTTTGACCCGCGGGTGTGTGGCAAACATGCCACCATGTTCGGACAAGGCAGTTATTTTGCCAGGAAGGCGAGCTATTCCCACAGCTTCTCCAAGAGGTCTCCCAAAGGGGTCCATTTTATGTTTCTGGCCAAAGTGCTAACAGGAAGATACACAGTAGGTAACCACAATATGAGAAGACCACCTCCAGTGAACCCAGACAGCATAACCAGTGACCTGTATGACTCCTGCGTGGATAATTACTTTGAGCCTCAGATTTTTGTCATTTTTAATGATGATCAGAGCTACCCATATTTTGTTATCCAGTATGAAGAAGTCAGTAATACTGTCACCATTTGAAAATCCTTGATATTGCTAAATTATTGGAAATAAGTCCTGTCCAGCATTTGTAGCCAGTTTTGGGAGTGGGAGGGGAAGCAGTCAGGAGAGGGAGGGCTTAGAAAGAAGGCATTGCCCAAAGCTTTGTCCTTTACTATTTTTCTTTTTTGCCTGTTTCCTCTTACTCTTTTTTCCTTCTTTATTTTTCTTCTCTTTCCCCTTCTTTTCCTTTCCTTTCTCTGTAACATCCGCCTATAGCTTGTCCTTCCTTTTCCTTTCCTTTGTTCTGTCCTTTTCCTTTTTTGTTGCCTGTTTTTTTTTTTTTCTTTTTCCCCCAGAGCTTTAAAAAATTATGACTGGGAATTGAGATCATTTCAAAGAAACCTCAAACACACAACCCACAATTCTAAAATATAACCAACTACTACAGGCTGGTTGATTATTTCCTAATTATCCTCCATGTACTCTGGTTGGAAAGTATGGTTGATTAT
Organism: Bettongia penicillata ogilbyi; assembly: GCA_023548195.1. Lineage (NCBI taxonomy): Eukaryota > Metazoa > Chordata > Mammalia > Diprotodontia > Potoroidae > Bettongia > Bettongia penicillata. The sequence continues at coordinate 71,126 of JAJHZJ010000497.1, forward strand.
ATTGTCCCATTATACTTGTGTGTACAGAGAATTGTGACACCAACTTTGGTGTTTTGAAAATGGAGCATTAATCATACCAACTGAAGTATAAAAATAATGGCTCCAGATATAGAAAGGTTAAATGAGGGACATGATGAAGTCAAAGCTGCAGAAAAGGAAGAATAATATGGACCGTTGGCTTTACATCCTATGACCTCAGCTGCTTTAGCACAGGTCAGAGGAAAAAGCTAGCAGAAAATCATTAGTTTGTAAGCTCCTTGAGGGCAAGGACAGTCTTTTGCCCCTTCTGGTATCCCCAGCACTTAGCACAGTGCCTGGCACATAGTAGGCGCTTAATAAATGTTGATTGATTGGTGACCAGGTTCAATACAATTCTGTGGGTTTCTATGGGAAGTCATCCAGAGTTCCATGGAAAGCCAGAATGGTCAGTGCTTTGCGAAAATGTTGGTCCCCAGCCAAACGCTTCCCTAGTCAGTGACATGCCATGTCAGTGATGCTTTGTTAGAAGTCGGCAAAAGAAATCCCCATCTCATTCACCCACCATGAATGGAAGAAGAAAATAGGTGGTTCATTGATTCAGAGGTGGTACCATCATCAACCATGGAACAGCCCCAAGCTCCTGCTCCCTCTTTCTCCCCTTGGACTTCCTTTGGGACTCAAGGCCCAAGCCCTACCTTGCAGAGAAGTGATCCCTGCTTGGGCAAGGAAGTCCTGCAGTGCTGTGCTCATCTTAGGCACTCCAACAATAATTGCTCCTTGTGATCCATTGGTGAAAAGGGGATGATTCCAGTGCCTAACTTGAGGCTGCCTTTCCGCATGCAAAAGACGCTCTGAGGCGCACAGCCTTTTCACACTACTTAAACATAGAAACACAGCTAATTAAGAGCGCATGCAGCTGCTTAGAGAGGTGGGTACTGACTGCACGTGTACTCCACCTTAGGCAAGTCTGATAGAGGAAGATATGGATTGATTGAAGACAGATCAAATAGGTTTGGCAAAGAGATTCACTCTCGGAATGCTTCCAACACCAGGTTCCCCCCAGCGCATTAAAAAGCAATTCAATTGGCACTCAGTTTTTCAGATTATGTAAAAGCAAAGGTATTACATGTACTGATTTCTCAGTGAACTGACCTGAATGAGCATTGGACAGGGCTTCTACACAACTGACTTTTCTGCTCCAGCCAATTCAGGACATGGCTGCCCATGACGATGAAACGACCACATGTGGCTGAAAACTTGAGAGACATTTGCACTCACTTTGGCCAAACAGTGATTCTCAATGTTCTTGGTAATTGTAAGAGCCTTTCCTTATATGTTTGCTTCTGTGACCTTCATTCATTCCTCCTCTCCCATCTCCAGAACAATGCTTGTATATCTTATTTATTTTTTTAATAAAAAGATAAAATAAGTTTGTTGTGAAGACATTTCTCAAGATTTTCTGATTCTCCCTGGGGAAAAAAAAAATGAGGATGCTCTTTATTGTTGCAAAACCAAGGAACTTGGAACCTTGGGCATACATGCCAACAGAATCATCCACATACTGTCATTTGTTCCTGGCTGTCAAGCCTAAGATAGATAGTAATCCACAGAATTGACCATAACTTAGAAGTTAATCAGAGGTATTTGATTTTTAAAGTCATCTCTGGTCTAGATGTCAATACCCTATGGAGGGATATCTAAGTTGTATGGGTGATGTACATTAAAATCCCTCTCTGCTTTAGATTGTATCATTAGCGACTGTTGATGAAAAATTATCAGTTGGTGGTCAACTCTGGTGACAGAGATTCCCTCAGCTCTCCAAACTTCCCTCAGTCCTCAGATGACAAGCTGGACCTGGAGCCTGGCCCACTTTGTAGAGCCTACCAAAACCTGTTCCTGGTTTTTGTGGCCTTCAGAAATCCAGGGTCACCTCCAGGTCATAGTGGAAGTTTAAAGTATTTATTAGTGTAGGAATAAATAGAAGTGACATGCATTCAGTCCTATAAATGCTTTCTTTTTGGTAATGATTATTCACTCAACAGTAATTAATCGAGCATGGTAGGTGAAGGAGGAAGGTATTTGTAGATATACCTCCTCACTACCTTCAAAGAGTTTAGATTTTGGTCTATTGAAAGAGCTATCTGATTAAATAAATATGAATGCCGTTGGGAGTAATCCCCCTCCATGTTTTTATTTTTAAAACAGTCTATAGCATGTAACATAATTTTAGGCAAACTGGAACACTGTGGAGCTGATGTTTAAACATGTCTGTATTTCAAACATTAGAGACTGCATGCCATTGATCAAGTCCTTCTTACCCTCAGGCACTGATGACCACTTTAGTTATCTTAACTGTGGTTAATGGTTCCATAACAAGAAGGTTCCTTGATCACCCGTAGAAACAATGAAATGTTTTAATGTCTTGCAGGCAGGAAGCATTTCCTTATGTACATATTGTATCTATTGTTCATAGTAAACCACAACAACCTTGTACCTTTTGTTTATTAAACTATTTATGTTAGTAAACATTTATGTTGGAAAAATCATGTGGGCCTGAGTTATTTATCTTTAGGAATGAATTCTGAGTGTATTTGAGTTTATAGATGACTAAAAAGATGCATTCTCTGCACAGTCAGTAGATTTTAAAATAGAAGTGCTTTTTTATAGAAGTGCTTTTTTAGAAAAAAAAAAAGTTACATTTGTGACTTGTACCCAACTTGTTATCAGAGAAATATTTTAGGTGGCTTCTCTCTAGTTTTAAAATTAAAAGGAGATTTTCATTAGTTTTTTTTTAAACAATTGAATTACATATGCTCTTGATAAATCCAACAGAGTTTTGGTTACAGACCTAAAAAAAATTCCCCCAACTGTTGTTTCCTTTCCAAACTGTCTTCTCTATCCTAGAAGTCCAGCTTGCTCTCTTTCAATAAGTGGTTCATAAGATATCAGTCTAGGAAGAAGAAGAATGAACTCAAGGAAGTGCTTCCAGTGATTTCCCTCCTACATCTCTGTCCAAGATGCAATTCAATGTACTGCCACAATGACTTAATTAGCACTACCACGTGGTCATTCTTGCCTGTTATTTTATGAAGTCTCTCAAGACACCAACTGACGTCTCCTAGGTTGCCTTCTCAGAAAGGTGCTGATTTTTATGCTTTAATCTCAGTGATCTGAAAGTGAAGGAGATCTTTGAATATTGAAAGTAAACTAAGCTTAATGATACCATCATCATTGCAACTAATAACCTTACTTTTTTATTAGTGTATTGCTGCTAGAAAAAAAAATAACTTTCACACAGATTTGCTCCTTTAACCCTCACAACAAGCAGCATGGTAGGGCAGGCCAGGGAGTAGAGGGAAGCTGCAGAGCGACTTGCCCAAGATCACATGACAAGTGAGTGGCAGAAGGTGTCTAGGTTTTCAGACTCCTCGGCCAACATATTTCCATTTATCGTGCTGGATTTCATCTGGCAGTCAACTCAACTCTTGCTAAGGACCTACTAGATTCCAGGGTAGGTCCCAGGGAAACAATGACAAAAAAGGAAATCAGTTTTTGCTTTCAAGGAGCTTGCATTTTAAAAAAAAGTTATTGATGACATATTACATCATTTTCATTTTGGAAAATACTCTTCCACCAATGAACCCTTCTTTTAACAAAAAAATTAAGCAAAAACTCTTGCTAGGATGACTGAATACAACAAAGTATACAACATTCTGCCACAGTAATCCCCTACCTTTCTGTCCAGAATTGGGAGACAAGGGTTTTTCATTATCTGTCCTGAATCATTCTTTGTTTGATTGGTTTTTTTTTCAGTAGCAAAGAGTTTATATTATGCTTGATCCCCACAGAAACCTGTGAAGTAGGTTCTTTGAATATGATCATCATCTGCATTTTATAGATATGGAGACAGTTCAAAAGAGGCTAAAATGATCTGCCCAGTGTTGAACAGTTCTTAAGTAGCAGAACCGGAATTAGAATCCACTTCTCTCCATTCCAAATGTGACACATTTTCTGTTACCCCAAGGTATCTTTCAAAAGCAAGAGTTGCCAAATCCTGGGGCCTGGAAATTGTTTTCATCCTGATGCTGCAGCTCTTTGGCACCTGCCCTATGACAGACAGAGCTGTTCCCTGGATATCTCCAAGCTCAACATAACGCTTTGTGGGGCTTGTTTTCTTCCTGGGAAGTTCAGGGTGAAAGGAAATAAAGAAGTTTGGAAGGTGGGCTTTCTGCATTTGACCATTCCCTGCTCAGAATAGATTTGTTGGGCTGGAAGGGACCTTGGAAAGATCATCTGCTTCAAAGCCAGCTGGGGTTTCAGCAGATCTTGCTGAGCAAGGTGAAGGATAAGAATTGAGACCAGTATGCATCGTCTCATTTGAGTAGCATACAACCCTAGGAGGTAGACACTGTGGGGATGATTGTCCCCATTTTAGGGAAGAAGAAAGTAATTTTGAGCAGCTCACCCACAGTCCTAGGTCTGGCAGGAGTCGGAGGTGGGATCTGAACCATTTTCCTTCCTCCATGTCCCAGCACTGTCTCTCCTACATGTCATGAGGCAATGAGATACACTGGAAAGGGGACTTACTCTGAAGGCAGAAGACCTCGATTCACATGCCAGCTCTCCTGCTTACTACCAGTGTTACCTTGGGCAAATCATTTACCTTCTCTGTGTCTCAGTTTCCCCACTTGTAGATAGCCTCTGGGATCTTCTAACTCTAGAGTTATGAGAATAAATTAATAATTAAAATTTATATAACCCTTTGAGGTTTTCCAAGGGCTTTATAATATTGGGTAATTGGAGATTTCCAAGAATACTATGAGGTAGGCACTGTAGGTAGATTACAGTGCTTTACAGATGAGGACACTGAGGCTCAGGTCAAATAGCTTGCAGAAGATCCACTCCTGGTCAAGTGCCCTCTCTGCTATGATATACTGTTCTGAAAAGGATTTGGAGCTATGCGCACCTGCATATTTAGAGATTATCCTTGAGCAGCTATCAGGAGAACTCATCCTATGAGTGGTTTCTCTGTGGCTGAGGAGTTGCGTAATGGATACAACCTCCTTCACCCCATCATGCATTTACCAAGATGGCTGAGCTAACTCCATTACATGGGATGATCTATGGTTGAAGAGCAGGCTGCAATTAACTGAGTCATGAAAGGCTGGCTCTCTCAACCTTGACCTTGGCACCAGGAGCCCACCCACTGAGCTACCTGGCCCTGACCTGTGCCAACTTGGTACCCATCAATCCCTAGAAAAATGCTTTTGATATTCTGCAATGGAAGTAATTTAATCCATGTGCCTATTTTTTAAAAAAGATATCAAAATCCCTATTTACAATGGACTTGTGGGCATGAATAGTAGGCACCCTCTTTTATTCATATGTTTTGAACCATTATCCCTCAGTTTACTATCTTTCTGTCAGCAGGTGATCCCTTCCTTGCCAAAGGGCCAGTTGCAGAGAGTTGGTTCCTGAGTGGCTGGAATTCATATATTATTCTTCCTGGCTCCAGTGGGAGAATTTACAGTTGCTGATTTGGATCCAGGGCTGCAGCCCTGGTTTTGCCCTCATTGCTTTGGAATGAGGCCCAAAATCAGAATCCCAGAATGCCAGGGATGAGGCTTTCCACAAAGTAGTGCTCCCCATGATGGTGCTGCCCAAGGAGGGCATCAGCAAAGGGCTAGAAAGAATTTTAGAGGCTGTCTAGTCCAACGCCTCTCAGTTTACAATAAAGGAAATTTAGTTCAAAAAGGTGGCAACTTGCCCAAGGTTACATGTGTAGTGAGCCTCAGAGTCGGAATTTGAACTCCTGTCATCTGACTTGAAAACCAAGCATATTGTTTACAAACTCTTCTCCCACCAGCTGCTTCTCTGAAGTGTATCTGGCTCCCCTAGAACTTTAGACCAGTGGTAGCTCCACTAACCTTCCAGCATATGAATGGTAATAAAAGGCTATGTACATACACTTAAGGGTATCCTTACTCTGGCACATAGTATGATCTTCAGACTGACCTATAACCCACAGGTAAAAATGGAGAGGGTGGTGTTATGAGTATATGTGGAAATGTCAGGACCTGGATTTGAACCTCAGCTTGACTGTTCCTGTGTGAGCTTGAGCAAATCACTAAAATTTCCTAGGCCTTATTTCTTGCTCCATAAAATGAAGGGGGAAGATTTCTAGTTTCAGTTCAAAACTTCCTGAAGTTGCTGGAAGAGTTGATAACACTGATAGGAGTGTCTTGGGTACTCAGAGAGCTATGACTTTCTGGAAGCCTCCTAGCTCCCTCTGAAATGTCTGTTGGACTTTTCTCATCCAGAATCATGAGAGAGCCTGAGATTTCTTAAATCAGGAAACAGGAGATGGCCAGTCCTGAAGCTCTCACTTGGGTCAGGGCCAAAAGCATGCAGTCAGCCATGCAGAGCCAGGTCTCAGTAACCAGGGACACAGAGTGCCAAGCATTCCAGAGGCTGGAGAGTTGGTGATTTTCTGGGTTCTAGAGCTTTCATGGACTGCTGGAGTAAATAAAGACAGGCTCCAGCTAATAAAGACAATCTTCAAAAGAGTCTCCATGACCTTGGACCACTGGCCAAGTACACCATAGGTATGCTTTATTTTAAGCCAGAGAAATGACAGACATATCAGTTGAGAGCCATGAAAGTAAGGCTATCACCAAGACACCAACTGAGATTAGGATATAAGATGATGTTCTCAGAATCTCAGCTTTGGAAAGGACCTCAGAAGCCAACCGGGTCGTGGTCCCAGCTATATCTGAACAAGATTCATTTTCATACCATCACCAACAGAGTCATTCAGCCTGTGCTTGTAGACCTCCAGCACAGTCCATTCCACTTTTGGACAGCTCTAATGGTTGGGAAATATCCTCAAGATGCAGCTAAAATCTGCCTCCCATCAGGTTCCAACCATTGAGCCTAAATCTGTCTCCAGAACCAACTAGAACACATCTATAACCTCCTCCATGTAACAGTCATCCAAAGATATCAAGGTAGTTATTATGCCCTGCCCAAGTCATGTCTTCCCTACAGATGATTCTGTGACTGCATACATCTCCCAATTTCCCCATATCTTTCCTGAAATGTGATATCCAGAGTTGAACTCAATATGACAGCTATGGTCTGACTATAGAAGATGGTAACAGTTTTCTCCCATCCCTAGTTCTGGATACTATATCTCTCAATGTAGTCTAGGATAGTATTGGTGTGTTTGTTGGCAGTAGGTGGAGAGTGGAGGTTATTGATTGCCATATCATAACTTTGTCTCACACTGAACTTAGAGCATATGAAAGTTCCTTTATCTTTTCTACAGGAGATGTTTTGTCATGTATCACCTCATCTTGTATTTATGAAGCTGAAGAAAACAACAGTTCCATCTAGAACTCCTGACTAAACTTCAGTTCATTTGATTTGATCTTTTACTTTAACTTGCCAATTTCTATTTGAATCTCAACCCTGCTCTTCATTTCATAAGCTGTCTTCCTCAGCTTTATACCATCTGAAAATCTGACAAGAGTGCCACCTACAAGTCACTAGTCAGTGTTGAACACCACCAGGCCAAGAACAAATCTCCAGATTACCCCAATAGAGATTCCTTCCACCCTCCCTCACCACCCAATTTATATCCAGGACTTTTAATAGCTGCTTCTTTGGTGGTATCAATCCACCCTTACTAGATCCATTCACCAGTACTCTCAAGTCTACCTCATCTCTCCACCTGTGCCACAAATATAACATGAGATAACTGCTTTGCCAAATCTAAGTAAATTTGATAAAGTCAGGTTTCCTCGATCTATTTCTTTAGTTTCATAATCAACAAAGGAAACATGGCCAGTATGGCATGATTTACTCTGGATGAAGGCATGCTGGCTTTTAGTGATCACTACTTCCCTTCCACATGCTGACAGATTGTTCTCTTAAAAATATTTCCCAGAATTTTGCCAAGAATAGAAGTGAAGCTCACTTGTTTTTAATTTATAGTTTCCACATTCTTCCCATTTTAGAAAATTGAGATGACACTTGCCATTCTCCAACCCTGTAATTTCTATCCTGGACTTCAAGATTTTTCAAAGATTAAGGACCATATCTTATACATGCTGGCTAGATCATGCTCTTTCACCCACAAGGAGGGGAAATGTGCAGATGAGAGACAGCTAGAGTGACTGATGAATATGCCTGCATTCAGTCCCTGACCCCAAAGGAATTCCACAAACACTTGTGTGCAGCCTGATCTGACCCACTTGAGATCAGTGAATTTATAAGTAGCACCAGCTCTCGTTGTCTGACTCAAGTTGGTAAGCCCACACAACTCCGAGAATCTGTGGGCCATCTGGTGGTCAGGCCATGATTATCCGCATAAAACTGACCTTCTGGGAAAGTTCTTCTACCATGAACTCTATAATAAAGTGGCCATTTGTCTCCAACGTTCCTGTCTTTTATAGAGTAGTCAATAGTGTTGGACATGAAGTTAGGAAGACCTGAATTTGAATCCTGCCATAGTCACTTACTATTGTGTGACACAATGACTTTTAGTGAGTGTGACTTGGACAAGTCATTTATCCTCTCGCAGCCTGTTTCCTCATCTATAAAATGGAGAAAACAGTGGTGCCTATATGATAGGGTTGTTATGAGGATTCAATGAAACAAAATGTAAAGTGCTTTAGAAAACACAAAATGCTACATAAATGGTGGCTATCTTTATCATCATTTTTGTTATTTTTGCTTGAGCATCAATTCCTTGAAGGAGGAGGAGGAAGAGGAGGGAGAAAAGGAGATAAGAAGAGAGAAGGAAAGACAGAGACACAGAGAGTGAGAAAAGAGAGATCCAGGAGATGTCTCCATAGTTGAAGTTCTCCATTACTAAAACAAGATTTTTTGTGACTAGTTTGTGATGTTTCCCAAATTTGCCATTTAATTCCTCCTCTGTCCAGCTGGTCTGATTTGTGCCCCCACAACAATATTGTTGCAGTTTATGCTTCCTTTGATTTTTACCCAAATACCCTCCCACACTCCTGGTTCCTGGATTTCTTGTATGAGTATATATTCTGAGTAAACAATAGTATTTTACCCCACCCCACTATATTCCCTTTTGAAAAGGGCCAGAGTGCAGCCATAGCCATGTTGTACTCAGGAATCCCATCTGGCCAAGTCTCAGTACTATGAGGTCAAAATTTTCTTCTTGCATTCAGATCTGTAGTTCATACATTTTATTACCCATAGTTTGAGCATTTTCACATAGACACCTAAAGTCATGGTTATTAGTGGGTTCTCTCTATTTTTGTAGAATTTGTCTCCCATTAAATAATTGGGAGAAAGGACTCTAGAATATCAGATCTCAAACTATATTACAAAGGAGTAATAATCAAGATGATTCAGTGCTGGTTCAAAAAATAGTCAATTCATGGAACATATTAGGTATACAACATACAGAAGCAAACAAACATAGTCATGGAGTGCTTGGTAAACTCAAAGACCCCAGATTTGGGGGTAGGAGGCAGGAATTATTATTTGGCAAAAGCTGTTGGGAAAACTGGAAAGAAGTCTGGTAGAATTGATGTGTAGACCAGCATCTCACACAATATGCCAGGATAAGTTCTAAATGGATAGATGATGACTTAGATACCAAAAAAAAAAAATGACATTAAATTGATTTATGGATAGGGGATAAAGGGCATAGCAGAAGACAAAATTGGCCAATTTGCATATTTAAAATCTTTGAAGTTTTTGCACAAACAAAAGCAATGCAACTAAAATTAGAAGGGAAACAGGTAAATGTGGGGAAATATTTGTAGTAAGGGTCTATGATCAAGGTCTCATATCTAAGCTACGTAAACATGTGTAAATATGTAAGATATTCTAAGATATATAAACATATGTAAATATGTAAGATAATCAAACATGTAAGAGCAAAAGCCATTCCCTATTAGATAATATAGCCAAAGAATACGGACAGGCAGTTTTCAAAGGAAGAAGTCCATATTGTTAACAAACATTTTAAAATGTTACAAATCACTAATAGAGAAATACAAATTAAAGTACTCATTAGATTGACAAATGACAAAAAATAAAAATGGCAAATGTTAAAAAAATGGGCACATTAATGCGTTATTAGTGGAGCTCTGAACTGGGTTGTCCATGTTGAAAAACAACTTAGAACTATACCCGTCTTTACTAAACCATGTTTAAATTTTGATGCAATGATACTGCTACTAGCTCTATACCCCAAGGAGTTCAAAGAAAGAGGGAAAAAATCCCTTTATCATCATTTATGATGATAAATGCATGCAAAAATATTTATAGTAGCTCTTTCTATAACTAAAAATAACTGGAAACTAATGAATTGCCTGTCAGTTAGGGAATAGCTAAACAAACTATTGTATATGAATATAATCAAATATTACTGTGCTATAAGAAATGAGGAAATGCATGGTTTCAGAGAAACCTGGGAAACCCTGTATGAACTGATATGGAATGAAATGAATCAGGAATACTCAGAAATGAGCAAAACAAAGAATACAATTTATTTAAAACAGCAACATAAAGAAACAAATTTGAAAGATTTGAGAATTCTAACAAATGGAAGAGTTAATAAAATTCTAGAGTCAAGCAGTTTGTAAATAAGTATTCATTAAGTATTATGTGTCAGGCACTGTGTGAAGTATTGGGAAGGGGGAGGGAGAGGGAGAGGGGGGAGGGAGGGAGAGGGAGAGAGAGAGAGAGAGAAAGAGAGAGAGAGAAAGAGAGAGAGAGAAGACAGTCCTTGTTCTCAAGGAGCTCACAGCAGAAAATGTTTACAAGATATCGTTTAAAATGTTCAATAGGCAGATTGAAGGTCAGCAGAGAAGTTAGGTCTAGAAAAATAGATCTGAGAATCATCTCTATGGACATGATAGTAAAAGCCATGGGAGCTGATGACATCACCAAGTGAAGCACAATAGAGAGAGAAGAGAAGAGGGTCCAGAATGGTGCCTTAGAGTAGACCCACAGTTAGTATGAAGATCCATTCAATAAAGGAGACTGAGAAGAAACAGTCATACCAATTGGAGGGGTGGAGTGTAGAAGCTGACCTGCTTCACCAAGGGCTCCAAATTGGATAAACAGGAAAAATTTAGTCATTGCACGGAGTGATGGCCTTGGAAAGAACTGAACAGTGGAGGCATTGGAGGTCACAGAGAGGAGAAAGAAACAGGTTTTGGAGCTAAGAGATATAAAGAAAGGTAGGCTGACAAGAAATTGTGTACAAATAAAGGAATTTCAGTGTTCATAAAGGTAGTGATGGTGCATTTGAATGGCAGGATGAAGAGTATGACTGTCTTCCTATGGAACTGAAATGGGGTGGAGAAGTAGGTCATAGGAAATAATTAATTGAAGAACTGGGAAGTTGGGGTGTTTGAGGGACTATCAATATGTAGGTTAAAGTTCCCTAGTATGAGGGTAAAATTGAGAAGAGAAAGATTGAGAGTCAGGCACTGAATCCACTAAGGAAAGAGAGTCCTGGAGGTAGACAACAACCACCCGAATCTTATTTGGTTAATCAATGGGGATTTCATGAACCTCAAAGAAAGAGAGATTGCTGAGTAATGGAGGTAAAGGAAGTGGCAATGGAGAGCAAGGAATTTTTTAAGTCCTCCATCTTGACCAGTGAGTGAGGAAAATGAGTGAAAAGCAGCCAGTGCTAGAAAAAGTGGCCAGGGAAGTCCTCTACTGAAGAGGGAGCCAAGTTTCAGTGAGAACCAAAAGAAGGAAGGAGTAGGAAAGAAAAGATTTAAGATGAAAACAAATGGCATTCCAGAGAGCACAGTAAAAAGTGTGGGCAACTTTTGAATGGGGAGTTGGAGGAGTGGAGTTGAGGGGGATGGGAATAAAGGAATGATTCATGATAGGTGGGCAACAACCATGGCACATGAAGGTTCTGAATCTTTCTAATTAGAAGGGAATGAAGGGGTAAGGGTATGTTAATCATTGAGGGCTGAATTCAGATAGTTTATCGTTGTCCACAGGGATTCGGGCTCAGGGCAGAGTTGTCACCTGTTAGCAGTGGGGGGTGGGAGAGGGGTTGGATGACCACACACAGAGACAAGCTCATTGTTGTGGAGCTCAGGTGATTGGAGAGAGTACCTGCGCCACGATCCAGTGGCCATCCTAGAATGCCAAGAAGTCCTTCTGGACAGGCATAAATAAGCCAAATGACTAGGAGTCTGGTGGCTAAAGACCACTTGGAATGCCCTCAGACAAGATGTCTGTTGTGTTTGCCCCTAGGACAATCAATTAAGAAGGAATCTTGGGGCCAGCTTAGGCTCTGAGGACTTAGGCTGAAGTGTGCTATCTCCACTCCTTGACAGAGAGATGATGGACTTAATATGCAGAATAAGATAAACTTTTCAGGATACAACCAGATGTGGCTGGACTATGCATATTTGTTACAAGGATTTTGCTTTTCTTTTTCCAGTGCTAGAGGTGTGAGGAGGTTGGGGACAGAAATAAGATAGAAAAAAGGAGGGACATTGAGAATTTTTCTTTTAAAAGCTGAGAGCAGAAGGAAGGATAGGAAGAAGCACAAAAAGGACAAAGTTGAAAGCTACTGATTGAATTTACTATACACTTATAAGGAAAAGTTATCTGTACACAAAGAAGATCTACAGTTTCAGATACAATTCTCTTTTTCTACTCTACTGTGTCTATGGAATTGCCCATGTTTTTTGGTGTTTGTTAAGTTAAGAAAATACAAAAAATTGTCTCCTATGAATCACTGGTCCCTTTTTTTTTGTTAGTCTTCCTTTGATGTTGTGAATATTATTCTCTATAGTACCAGACTTGCCAGGTCTGTGGGAAATAGTGTCCCCCTCCCATTTTGATTGTATTCTCAAGATTCCATTTGAATGCTTCATTTGTTTCACTATCTCATGCTTAGCCAGGAGCTCATCTTTCCTGTATTTTGAACTGGGGTGGGGAAAAAGGGGTGTCTAGAAATCCAAATCTCACTCTTACAACAACACTTTCTTCAACATTTTCTACTTGCCTTTCTCTTCTGAATTTCCTCCTTGAAACCAGCAGTAGCCATAAAAGCACTGCCTATACTGCAGAATCTTCTGGTTTTTGCTCAGAAACACAATACTTTGCAGTGTTTTCAGGCCCTTCTGCGAGCATCATGCATCAGCAGACATGGTTAGCAATCATCAGATATGACAGTTCTCAGACTTCCCAGTCCATCCTGGATACAAGCCCTGTGGAGACAGCAGACTTCTTTGTTGTTTGTACCAGGATGACAAATAGGCACCTTGGTACCCGGAGTGGGTGGCACCAACTCCTCTCTCTTCTTCCTCTGTCATTACTGGGTGACTTCTCACTTAATCCACATCATCTCTTCTTTGAGCACAAGATGCTGCTTGTGCCAGATAAAGTCCAGGTCTCCCCCTATATACCCATGGTAAGCACTGAATGTTCAGCCAGTGCTCCGTATTCACATCACACTCATCTCCCCTCCAACTTCCTGACCCAACTGAAAATTTCTCTGGTGTTCTGCATCCTTTTTGTTGTTTTCTCCTCCAATCATTACTTCTATTCCTTCCAGAACCAATTTTTGAAATCTGATAATCTGAGGAATAGAAATGTGTTCCTCTAACTTTCATTTTCTCCTCTTGGCTTGGAGATCAATTTATTCTTTCTATACCGAGGGGTTACTTGGTACTTACTGGTGAAAACAAAACATAACACTCTCTTTTTGTGGGACATTACCAAACTCTCCTTTCCTTCTATATTTGCTTAAAACAAGAACCATGATCTTGTGTGTTTCTTACTTATCCTCTTGGTTAAAACATGTGGCAAACTAGAATGACAAGATACAAGTTTGCAAGATGTGAAACTAACAAGATCACGCCATCATTTTACCTTGGTGCCAATTGCTAAATGTTTCCTTCTATTTCCTTGACTTCTGTGTCACTACTGTGACAAGGTTTAATGTATTTTAGTGGGCCATATGGATGCATACAAGCTACCAGGAGAATCCTATTGAGAGATCTCCCCATCCTTCACCTTATCATTGCTCCCCAGATTCTTTCCTCTCCTTCCTGGGCCTCTGTCAAGGGAGTATTTCAGTATCTTTAATGAACATGGGGACAGGTAAGTGGTACAGTGGATAGAACATTGGAATGAGGAAGATTCATTTTCATGAGTTCAAATCTAACCTCAGACACTTGTGTTGACCCTAAGCAAGTCACTTAACCCTTCTTACCTCAGTTTCCTTATCTGTAAAATGAGCTGGAGAAGGAAAAGTCTTGCCTAGAAAACCCCAGTTGGGGTCATAGTCAGATACCACCCAACCACAATAACACTGAATTTGAAGTTGCAACCAGGTGGCATTGATTATGGTTAAGTTCACAACCCCAACTGGTGTGGAAAGTGACAATGTTTTCAACAACTGACCCATGTACACACAGAGAGAGACAAAAATGTTTTTACCTGATGTAGCCAGAAAATTGGAGTGGGGCATTATTACTAAATTATCATTACAGATGCCTTAACTATTTAATTCTCTATTGCAAAAAAAGCATAATTCAAAAAATGTATTGACTTTTTAAATAGGATTACAGATCTGGAAGTACAAAGCTTTCTTATTTTACAGATGAGGAAAGTGAGGACCAGAGAGGCAAAGTAACTTATCAAATGTCATACAGATTTAAAAAATAAAAATAACAAACTGAAAATCCAGAATTCAGATTCACACTAGAAGTTAGACCAGAATAATCTGACTCCACATATAGTTTATATCTTTGATCATTGCAGGACAATATTTACTTCCCTTCCAACTATCCTTTTCTCCCTCCTTTCCCCAATGTGCCACCTATTTTAATGTTAATAATTACAATAATGGTGATGATCATAATAAAGATGGCAGGGGGCAGGGCAGGGGGAGTAGGCCAGCAAAACTAACTTGTCTACTGAGTATGACAGCCTTCGTTCTTGAAAAGGGCCAATGACATCAGAAGGTGCCGGTTGGACTTTTGAGGGTAACTTGGATTTAAATGAGGCAGAACTCTTCAAAGCCTCACATTCATTCTCTCCTTCCCAGTTATCAAAGTCCAACATCGAGACAAAAGTCGGGATGCCTGGAGAGAGCTTGGGTTGCAGTGGGTGGCCTTGGTTTTTTCCTAAACTTAAGACCTTTTCCCAGGTCTCTCAGTATTTATGCAATGCAGCTCCCTGACAGTACATTATATGTAACATTCCACACTCTTCGTCAACCCCACTGCTGCATGGGAAGGAGGGAGGGTCAGGCTTGATCTTATTATTGCAGAGTATTTCCTTTCTTTTGAATTCTTTTCATTTACATTGTTGACATCTTTGTGTACAATGTGTCTATCAGTTCATAAAAGACGACCCAAGAAGCATATTTTTCAATATTCAAACTGCCTTTCCTCTTCCCCATTACAGGTTGACTATATTATAGTGTCTGGTTCTTACGGGATAATCAACTGGTGACTATTCCAATGAGAGGGTCCTGCCCTGAAAGTCGGTTGTAATATGGCCCCAGGTAGAAGAGAGCTTTAATAGAGTTATGATTATCCAGAACTTGCAAGTAAATTAAGAGTTTTGCAGGTGGCTGTGTCTTCCAGGCTGAAATGATTCAGGAGGCACCACCCACTCCTACCTCTCAGGCTCCTGGATCAATGACAGGCAGCTGACAGCCTCTATGAGGAGGCTCCTGCCCGCTGGGCTAACAGTGATTGCCAGTGGGGAAAGGGTTCCTGTCCTGCTTATGTGCAGATGGAAGTTCTTCCCCATGGGAGTAGAAAAGGCCCTTAGCCAGAGCAGAAGAGAGGAAGTCTCATAGTTGTAGAGCTAGGAGGGACTTTAGATGTCATCTAGCTCCAATAGAGGTTGCTCAGAGAGTAGCAATGATTTATCCAAGCTCACACAGACAAAAGTGACTGAAGCAAAATCTGAACTCAGGGCCCCCCACATCAGCACTAGCAATCTTTCCATTGTAACACACTGTCTTTCCAATGGCAAAGGAAGCAAAGGAGGAAATAAATGAAGCCTGTGGCTCATGAATAACTTGCATTTCTCTCATGCTTGGCATTTTCCTCAGTACCTCTGTAAGAAAGGTCAGGCAAATGTTGTTTTCTCCATTTTACAGGCAAGGAAATCTCAGAGGGGTCATGCATTACCCATAGTCCCACAGCTGGAAAGGAAGTATAAGATTCAGGATCCAAAATCAGGCCTGTGGATGCCAAGTCTTCTCTCCATGACAGTAACTCGATTCTTGTAGAACATAAGAGAATCCTGCTTGTCTTCCAGAGTGGGGTGGCGGATCAGTCATGAACTGGCAAGAAGCAAAGGTGACCAAAATGGATTACTGGCTTTTAATTAGACGATCTATCAATTAGCACATATGTAAGGTGCTTAAGGTGCTATGGAGGACTGAAGGGTGCCCAGGGTCCAGGCCCTGATCTTCAGGAAGTTATAGCTTTGTCAGGGAGATCCTACATACACATTTAATTAAAAAATAAAAATAGGAAAGGATGTAATCATGACAAATGAATCAAAAGATTAGCAAGTGTGCCCAACGGGCTATAAAATTGTGCATCCCCTTTGACCCAGCAATACCACTTCTAGGTCTGTACCTGAAAGAGATCATACAATGGGAGAAGGACCTACATGTACAAAAATGTTGATAGCAGCTCTCTTTGTGGTGGCCCAAAATTGGAAATCGAAGAAATGCCAGTCAATTGGGGAATGGCTGAGCAAGTTGTGGTATATAAATGTAATGGAATACTATTGTGCTGTAAGAAATGAACAACAGGTGGACTTTAGAAAAACCTGGAAAGACTTACATGAACTGATGCTGAGTGAAAGGAGCAGAACCAGGAGAACATGATACACAGTAACAGTCAGTCTGATAGACTTAGCTCTTCTCAGCAATGCAAGGATCTAAGACAATTCCAAAAGACCCATGATGGAAAATGCTATCCACAGCCAGAAAAAGAACTGTGGAGTCTGAATGCATATTGAAGCACATCATTTGTGCTCTCGTTTTTTCGTCATTGTTGTTCTGCCTTTTCTTTCTCATGGTCCCTCCCCTTGGTTCTGATTCTTCTTTACAACATGACTAATGTGAAAATATTTTCATGTGTATGTACATGTAGGGGTTATATAAAACTGCACACTGTCTTGGGATGGGGGGAGAAAATTTGTAACTCAAAATCTTATGGAAGTGAATGTTGAAAACTAAAAATAAATACACTTTTAAAAATTTAGTAAGTCCTGGGAGGTGGGGAAAGAAAGCACTGCTACAGCAAAGAGTCCTGAACTGCCTTATGAAGTGCTGAGCTCCCTGTCACAGAAAGTGGAGGATAATGGAGGACCAGCAGGCAATACCACTGCTCTAACCATTAGAGCACTGGACATGACAGCCTCTATCAGATTGTATCCTGTCTTGGGAAGGGAGAAGGGAAAAGGGGAGGTAAAGTTTGGAACTCAAAATCTTGTAAAAGTGAATACTGAAAACTATCTGCATGTAATGTAAAAAAATGAAATACTACTACATAGACCAAAAAAAAAAAAAAATAGAGCACTGGACATGGAGTCAGGGAAACCTGAATTCAAATCCTCCTTGAGAAACTTAACAGCTGTGTGATCCTACGTAAATCACTTTTTCTCCGTTTGCCTTTGTTTCCTCATCTATAAAATGAGGATACAAATTACAGCTCTCTCACAGGACAAAAAGATTATGTTTCTAACAAATTTGGGTTATAATATGCTGTATAAATGTCAGTTAGTAGTAGTAGGAGCAGCAGCAGCAGGAGCAGAAGCTGTTTAGAGAAGGCTCTCATATAGATAGCTTTTGAGGTTCCTTCCAAGTGAAGTTCTATAATTTTGTTGGTGGGGGGAGGGTAGATATATGTACTTTGACTCATCTGAATGAGATGTTTCCATAACACCATGAGATTTTCTTTTTAATGTATGATTGGAATGTGAGGATATGTAGTAATTCTCCAGATGAATTCCCCTAAATTTCCATGTGTGTAAGAGGAGACAGCACCCATACAGTCTAGAGTAGCATTTATTTGAAAAATTATATCTATTATCCAGCAAGATAATTCTAACCCAGGTAAATCTGCCTTGGTCTTGAATTATTTTGTTTGTTTGATTGCCTTTTTTGCTCAGACCTGAGATTCCTTGCAGCTCCCTCTGAAGAATCCTATGCCCCAGCAAGTCCCTTAACCTCTCTGGACCTCAATTTTCTCATCTGGAAAATGAATGGGCCATACTAGATGACATTCAAAGTGCCTTCCAACTGAAAATCTGTGATCCTTTGATTCTGCTTTGGTCAGACTCTCTCTGTTAGCCTCCCCCCTTCTCCCTCTTTTCTCTTTCCTGCCTCTGCAAAGGGCACAAGGGTGGATATGTCAGGTTGGCCACAAAAGCAGCATGGGAAGCAGAAGTCCCAGGGTCAGGAGAACTTGATGCCCAGGGGCCTGGTCTGCTCACATCCTCTACTTCCTCACAACTTCCTTCACTGCAATTGGTTTCTACACAAGCTGATCACAAACCAATTGTAAGAAAAGGTCTCCTGGCGTATTTGCTTGGGTTCAGTCTCATTCTCTCTCTCTCTCTCTCTCTCTCTCTCTCTCTCTCTCTCTCTCTCTCTCTCTCTCTCTCTCTCTCTCTCTCTCTCTCTCCCTCCCTCTCTCTCTCTCTCTCTGTATCTCTGCCTCTCTGTCTTTCTGTTTCTCATTGTCTCTTTCTTTCTGTCTCCTTCTTTCTCTCTATCTCTGTCTCTCTCTCTTCCCCTACCCCGCCTCTCTCTTTCTGTGGCTGTTACAGCTACAGGGAGACCAAAGGTCTGGTGGTGAACCTGTGAGGGTGGGGCACCTTTCACCTAGAATAAAAGGATCCAGAAAGTTCATTTAGAATCAACTAGTCAAATGCCTTGAATTGATTGGGCACTTCCTAGGTGCCAAGCACTGGGTTAAGTACCGATGCCCTGTTCTAAGCAATGGAGAAAAAGATGAATTTAGCTACCTACTGAAGCCTCGGGAAGATGAAAATTTCCAGTAGGACGTAGAATTTGGGCCTGTCACCATCATGAGGAAGCATTTACTGGGGGGATCCTCACTATCCCACAACCACACTCTGCCCACCTGTTATTACCTCCTTTCCAAAAATATTACTTTGAATTTACTTTATGTTTTTAAATTAAATTTTTTAAATTAAAAAAAATCTATTTTTGTCTCTCCTATCTCTTCTGCCACATTGAAAAAACCCTCTTACAATAAATATTGTTATATAATTCATAGGTATGTGCATATATACATATATTCATACATACATCTGTATCTATCTACAAAGGCACATGTTGTATTGGCCTTGGGGGTCAGGAAGTCTAGGGTTCAAATTTCGCTTCTGACTCATGATGAATCAGTTATCCTGGGCCAATCATTTAATCCCTCAGTGCTCCAGTCATCTCTCTGTGACTAGACAGTTGCAAAGCCAGCTGCTAGCCTAGAATTTAGAGGGAATTTCCTTACTGGAAGCCCCTATGAGTATGAAATCACAGATTTGGAGGGTGCATGTATACACACACACACTGATACATGTGTGTGTACTTGTCTTACTTGAATCAGTGACTTTATTTCCCCCAGTGAAGTGCCTGAAACACAGTAGGTACTTAATAAATGCTCACTAATGGCTTGATGAGAGTCCTGCCTTCTGTCCTGACTCACTTCCACATGGCATCATCATTCCAGCTGTTCTAACACTACAGCTCCTCTTCATGTGCTTCCTTCTTGCTGTGTCATCGGGCCTGCTGACTCACAAGGCCTGGCATTTCCTGGGCCCCCAGAGCCCAAAGTCCTCTTCCGTTCTCCCCACTTCCTTGATCGACCTTAAATCCACCTCATGGCTGCCAGCACTTTGCCTTGGAGCCAGTTAAGAACTCACGATTCCATTAGTTACATTTTTAATGCCCTTAAAAATAGACAGCAAATGTCATTTTCATGGATATTTCAGGATAGGGATGGCAAATTTTCTCTGCAAAAAGTGCTGTACACTTTGCAGTCTTCTCCGATTGAGCCAAATCCATTCTAGGAGCAAGTGTCATTTACAAACCCTCTCAAACTGTCTACCTCACAATGCAAAATAGGATACTATTTATAGAAACCAAACATAATATAAAAACCAGACAAATATCCAATTTCTATGTTATAGGTTCTTTCTTAAGAGACCTTGAATAGTTATTGATCCCTGAAATACACAAGCCTGTCCAAGCAAACTCATGCCTAGAAGTTAAGGGATAGTCTTATTTAGTAGATATCAAGTACAAATACTGAAAATTTGTCCTCATTTTAGGAGACAAGCTTGTGATGCAATGGATAGAGCACTGGGTCTGGAGTCAGAAAGACTTGAGTTCCAATCTGATCTCAAATACTTTCTAGCTGTGTGACCTCAAGCAAATCTTTGCACAACCGGTTGGTCTCTTTGCAGTTTCAAGTGAATTCACTTTGATGCTATGTGAGCATGTACCCAAGAAACCTTGCACAAAAGTGGTTTACCAACGGCTGTGGGGTTCTGGACACAAAGCTGGAAATCCAGTTTCTTTCTGGGTCCAGGAGTCATGACAGAATGAAGCAATTACTGGCATCACAGGTAAAAAGTTCTCTGGGTTTTCTTGTTCATTGAAAATGTCCACTCCTGCTAGTTCAGCCCATCCTCAAAGGAGTCACAACCTCTCTGGGCCTCCGTTTCCTCTTTGTAAAATGAGGGGGATTGGTTAGCTAACCTCTAAGATCTCTTCTAGGTCTAAAACTATGTTCCTATGATATCTACTACTCTGTTCTATCCAGTACTGGTCAAAAATTCTGTGTTTGCACACAATTTCCCTGGGTAAAGTGCTTAAGAAGTCTTCCCAAGCCACACCCTGGGTTCCTTATCCCTCAGGAATTTCCTCAGCTGAAAATCTGGGCCCACACACAGTAGGGCTTATTTTCTTATCCCAAGAAATACCAAGGAAACCAAAAGCATTGTGGCTAGAGGCCTGGCTGCTGAGTCATAGAGTCCTGACTGCCTTCCTGCCTCAGATATTAGCTCTGAGACCTGAGGCCAGTCACAGCCTCAGTTTCCTCATCTGTCATATGGGAATAGTGATAGCATGTACCTCTGTAAGTGTCTGTGAGAACCAAATGAGATAATTCAAATCAGGTATTTCATATACCTGTGCTCTCTCACCTTTCCCGCTTCCAGGTTTAAGGTCACTCTGGGGCAGGGGCTCTTGAGAGTCTGTGCACAGATTTCAGGGAGACCAAAAACTGGGATGGAAAAATAGCTTTATTTCTTTTGTAATCTAACGTATTTCATGTTACATATTTTAAAAAGGGATACATCAGCTTTAGCATATTTCCAAAGGTGACCATCTCACACACACACACACACACACACACACACGCACACACACACATTAAGAAACCCTGTTCTAGAATTATTGCAATCTTTTAAAATTGCCAGGCTCCCCCCAAAGACCAAGGAAAAGAATGGGTAGTAATTATTATTTTGATTTTAGCTTGAGAGAGCTCATGTTTAGAGCAAGAAGGGACCTTAGAACTCATCCTATCTCACCCTTCCTTTGTAAAGATGAGGAGTCACATCTAACCTCATATTCCTTCACTTAGGATCCAACATTCTACTATAGCACAGTATTTCCCAAGCTCTGGGCAAACCAGACTACTATCTTCACTAAAGCAGACTAGGTTGTCTCCAAACTCTATCTCCCAGAGTGCCTAGAATAGTGCTCTGTCCATTCAATAAATGTTTATTGAATGAAAGAAGAAGGAATGAAATGAAGCAAAACGTGGGCGAACATTTGCCAAGTCATTTGAAGAAGCCATAGGCTCCTACGGGGGGATGACCAGAAGAAAAGTCACAGTCCCTTAGTGAAAAAGAAGACAACAGTCTCTTTGCCATGTGTTATGTAAGGCCTTGGGTTTTGAGGACACTTTCTGGTGTGGCAGGACTTCTAGGCAACCTGATCTTTAGCAGGGCTGATTCCCTGAAGATAGGCAGTAATAAGTGTGTGTTTGTCAAAAGGGTGTTTCTAAATCCTCCAAGGGTTATGCAATTGGTTTTCTGGGTGTGGCCCTCAAGTTTGAATAGACTTCAGTAACTGGGTCCAGACTTGTGGGAACTTTAAGAATGATGATCCATCTAAATATGACAGAGCTCACTCTCATGGAGGTGGTACCAGGAGAGTCTGATGATTAATCTGTGCCCCACATGTACCAGCACTGAATGATCTGGGAGGTATTGGTGTTGGCTGTGAGTATTTTCCTTTTGCAAAAATTTCCTTCGATCCCAACTGGGTCACCAGAAAAATGAACGGAGTGAATTCTTCCTAACTACCCAAGCATGCTCATTTCATAACCTCGTCAGGTAATCCTGATGCTGAGTTTCTGCTTGGGAAACTCGACCAAGATCTTGCCTTTGGGTCTGAGATGGTGCCAGGGCAAGCAGCAGCGGCTGGTCAGAGGCCTGGACAGCTGCCCCTTCTCCTTGTAGCAGAAGTCAGAGCATGCCGACTGACAGAGGAGGCAGACCAATCCCAGAGACTCCTGATTTGAAGTCCAGTAAACCTGGAGGCCCAAGTGAACTTCTGACTCCCCTGAAGAATGTGGTCAGACTTGGTTATCCTGTGTGTGGCAGAATGAAAAGCACTTGAGCTCTGAGAGGCAGACAGTGTTGTTTCTACAAAGGGATTTCCTCCGGGACCTCATCCAAGGGTTAGTCATTAGGGAAAAGAGCCCATTATGTGACATGCTCATTGCAGTCTGAGAGCCTCAAGGAAGCTAAGCCATCACCAGTTCATCTCTCATTTCATAGATGTGGAAGCAAGGACCCAGAGAGGGGAAGTAACTCACCCATGGTCATCAGGGGAGTAAATGGTATTGCAAGGATTTGGCTTCAGGTTTGATTCTCCTCCGCTTTGGTGTTCTCTCCATTATTCTGGGGAGAAAGTGCCTCACTTCAACCTAATTCACTCTCCAGTCATGACAGGACCTTCATGATGTCACTGATTCTTCTCAAGAATGAAAGACAAACAATAGCATCCTCTTTCCATTACACTGAGTCCTCCTTTCAGTGCCTAAGTCAACCTTCTGGTCTGCACTCAACTTTTCGCAGGAACAATGTTTCAGACTGGCAAGCAATGAGGTATTCAATGAGGTAGGGCTGTTTAGGCATTTAGAAAGGGTTTCATTAAATCACATTTAGGACCATAGGGTAAGAGTCCATGATATCCAGTCCCCTCATTGAGCAAGTGAAGTACTTAGATCCAGTCAGAGGTGGTAAGTGGCTAGCCCACAACACGAGCGCACAGCTAGTCTGTGGAAGATCAGACGGACCTTGTGGCCCACATCCACCACTCTGTGCTATGACAGCGACACCCAGAGGTTTGAACATCATTGTCCTCTCCATGGGACACAGAATTAGAGAGCACATGGTTCCTCATCCTTTTTCTTTGCTCTCTCTAAGACCTTCCAAAGAAGTACACTAGAGTGAATTATAATCCTTCCCGTAAAGACACAGGTGAATTCCAATTCTTCCCCTAGTTAATATCTTAAACATTACCTAGATCTGATGCCTATTTCAACCTCAGGTTGTTTTATTTTTCCTTTTTAAATAAATGTTTTATTTATGTCTTGTTTTTATCCCAGTTGCATCTGGATATACTTTCACCCACTCAATCAAGCTTCCTTTGGGACAATAACCGCAACCAAAACAAAAATAATTAAGCAAAACCAACGGACCCCGTGGCTTCTAGAACATGCAGAATTTGGGCACTTCTCCTCATCCCATATCACTCACATGTCTTTGACCATCACTTCCTCCTTCACAACTCTCTTCATGAAGAGGAAGCCCTTCTCCTTGCCAAGGAAAACTCGCTACCCACATAAACAATCCCATTTAATCCCGTCTTCTCCAGAAGATTGTCCCCCCTCCTCAACTGTCCCTGCTCTCACTTTCCTTCAGTCTTCCCCTACCTGTCAGCTACTTACCTGTTGCCCACAAGCCTGCTCAGATCTCTCCCCTCCTCAAAAAATCCTCATCTGATATGCTCTTCCCTGCTAATGACCATTTCATCTCTTTTGCCTTTTGCAGACTAAACTCCTTGAGAAGGCTTCTATTTCCTTTCCTGTCATTCTCTGCTTGTTTCTCTACAGTCTGGCTTCTGACTCCATAATTCAATGGAAACTGCTCTTTCCAGAATTACCAGTGATCCTTCAGTTGCCAAATTCAATGGCCTTTGCTCCACCGTCATCCTTCTTGACGCCTCTGAAGCTTTAGGGACCATCAAGCCCCCTGTTTCCCTAAGCACTTTCTTCTCTCTAGGTTTTCAGGATACCTCTCTCTCCTGGCTCTCCTCTTATCCGTGAGGTCATTCTTTGTCAGTCTCTTTTGTCTGATCCTCATCCAGGCACACCTGCTTTGGTGTGTCCCCCAGGGCTTTGTCCTGGGCCTCTTTTCTTCTCCCTTTACCATTTCACCTGATGATCTCATCAGCTCGGACTGATGCTGATAAGTATCAAATCCACTTATCCGGATCTAACTTCTCTGCTGACTTCCAATCTCATATCCCAAACTGCCTACTAGATATCTCAAACTAAGTTTCCTATAGACACCTTAAATTCTGCATGTCCAAAACTTAACTCATTAGCTTCCCCCCCTCCCAACCCAAACCCAGTTCGCTCTAAACTTCCTTATTGCTGGGGAGAGGATCACTATCTGACCAATCCCCCAAGCCAGCAATCTAAAGGTATTCCTTGACTCCTTCCTCTCTCTCACCGAACCCCCATATCCAATCTGTTGCCAAGGCCTACTGATTTCTGCTTTGCAGCATTTCTTGGACATGCCCCCTTCTCTCCTCTGATATTGCTACCACCTTGGTGCTGAACCTCATCCACTCATGCCTGGATAACTGTAATAACTACTGGTGGCTCTCCCTGCCACAAGTCTCTCCCCATTTTCTCCATCCTCTATTCGGCTGCCAGAGTGATTTTTCTAAATTCCAAGTCTGACCATGTCACCCTTCTATTCAATAAACTCCAGGGGCTCCCTGGTACTTCCACAATCCAGAATAAAATGCTCTGTTTGGCATTCAAAGCCCTTTCTACCTTTTCAGCCTTTTTATGCCTCACTTTTCTCCACATACTCTTTGATCTAGTGAGATTGGCTTCTTTGCTGTCCCACAAGCACAACATTCCATCTCTCAGCTCTGAGCATTTTCTCTGGTTATCACTTAATATACACACGCACACAAATATACACACATATGTATACATACACATATATATATACCTATATGTATGTAGAGAGAGACAGAGAGAGGAGAGACAAAGATTGAGACAGAGATGCAGAAAGAGAGAAGAGAGGGAGACAGAGAGAGACAGAAAGAGGAGACAGAGAGAAGAGAGGAAGACAGAGGACAGAGATAGAGAAGAGAGTGCCCTTGCTTTGTACCAAGCACTATAGTAAACACTTAGGCTACAGATACAAACAAAAAAACATTCCTGCCTCAAGGAGCTTACCTCCTTAAGGGGAGGTAGAAAGGATGTTGGGGGAGGAGAGGACCTTGGCAATGTCATGGCAGGGAACAGGTCCAGAAGTGACTGGAACATCGAGCCCCAAAGGAGGTAAGGTAAAGCTAACCTTTCCTAGCTGAAGACCCTGGGGATGTGACATCATAGAATTAAAGATTTAGTTATAGAAAGGAACTTAGGGACATCTCATCCAAATGAGACGAATTAGGTGATTCACCTCTTCAGTTCTGTGTGTTTGTCCTTTGTTGTTGAAGAAGACCATGCCATCAGAGAAATGATGCCATGACTTACACTTGACTTTATTTTGAGTGAGGGAGGGCTGTGCAGGTCACCAGCCTCACTTCTCCACCAGAGCCATCTGAATCTAGTGACCAGATATTCATCAGGATGACTGGAGATGACCCAGGATGAGACAATTGGGGTAAGTGACTTGTCCAAGGTCACACAGCTAGTGAGTGTCAAGTGTTTGAGGTGAGATTTGAACTCAGGTCTTCCTGACTCCTGCACTGGTGCTCTATCCACTGCACCACCTATCTTCCCCTCTACATTATATACTTCCATTAAATAGGTACAATTTTCAAGGCCAGCAGTCAAAGGACCATTTTACTTCCTCTTATGCACTGTGACTACAATTGAATGTGCAGTGGCACATTGGGTCTGAATTTCTGGTCTCAACAGCAAGGCTTCCCTAAAGAGAAGAGTCCATTTTTCTACTGAATTATGTTTATTTCTGTAAACTCTTTATCAAAAGAACTAATCATGAATACTGACACAATAGAACTATAACTGGTTCTGGAACTGTTCCCTAATGGAGAGTCAAAGGATGGGGGTGGGGCAGGAGCCAAGATGGCAGAGTAGAAAGATTCACATATGCTAGCTCCAAACCCACAGCCCATAAATTACCTGTAAAAAAAACTCCCAACAAATTCTGGAGCAGTGCAAGCTGCACAACAATGGAGTGGAGGAGATTTCTGTTCCAGAGAGCCCTGAAAAACCTACACCAAAGGTCCATCGCACACAGGACCCAGAACAGAGCCCAGCCCTGCCTTGGCCGTGCGGCACCGAGAGGAGCAGATCCAAGAAGGCTTCAGGGACAGAGTCTCTGGCAGCCGCGAAGGTCCCTCAACCCACAGGCGCTACAGGTCAGTGAGAGGCCCTATTTGGCTGGCTGAGAGGGGAGCGGGGTGTCTCCATAACTCAGGCCCCCTTGGGAGGCAGTGGGGGAAGCAGTGGCCAGGAGCTCCCAAAGCAGACAGGACCCCGGATCCATTATGGAAGGTCTCTGCTTAAACCCCCTGAGGGAACTGAGCCCTGTGAGGCAGCCCTGCCCCCACCTGAGAACCTGAACTTAATCCCACTGAATAGCAGCCCCACTCCCACTGAAAGCCCTGAGGCTGGGAAGCAGCATTTGAATCTCAGACCCCAAGCACTAGTGAGGTGGGGGTGGAGAGGAATCTCAGAAGTCAATAACTGACTGGGAAAATGCCCACAAAAGGGGGAAAAAAAATAAGACCATAGAAGGTTACTTTCTTGGTGAACAGATATTTCCTCCTTTCCTTTCAGATGAGGAAGAACTATGCTTACCATCATAGGTAAAGACATAGAAGTCAAGGCTTCTGTATCCCAAACATCCGAAATAAATATTTCAATGGGCTCAGGCCATGGAAGAGCTCAAAAAGGATTTTGAAAAGCAAGTTAGACAGGTGGAGGAAAAACTGGGAAGAGAAATGAGAGAGATCCAAGAAAAGCATGAAAAACGGGTCAATACCTTGCTAAAGGAGACCCCAAAAAATGCTGAAGAAAATATCACCTTGAAAAATAGGCTAACTCAATTGGCAAAAGAGGTTCAAAAAGCCAATGAGGAGAAGAATGCTTTCAAAAGCAGAATTAGCCAAATGGAAAAAGAGGTTCAAAAGCTCACTGAAGAAAATAGTTCTCTCAAAATTAGAATGGAACAGATGGAGGCTAATGACTTTCTGAGAAACCAAGAAATCACCAAACAAAACCAAAAGAATGAAAAAATGGAAGAGAATGTGAAATATCTCATTGGAAAAACAACTGACCCTGGAAAATAGATCCAGGAGAGACAATTTAAAAATTATGGGACTACCTGAAAGCCATGATCAAAAAAAGAGCCTAGACATCATCTTTCATGAAATTATCAAGGAAAACTGCCCTGAGATTCTAGAACTAGAGGGCAAAATAAGTATTGAAGGAATCCACTGATCACCTCCTGAAAGAGACCAAAAAGAGAAACCTCTAGGAACATTGTGCCCAAATTCCAGAATTCCCAGCTCAAGGAGAAAATATTGCAAGCAGCTAGAAAGAAACAATTCCAGTATTGTGGAAATACAATCAGGATAACACAAGATCTAGCAGCTTCTACATTAAGGGATCAAAGGGCATGGAATAGAATATTCCAGAAGTCAAAGGAACTAGGACTCAAACCAAGAATCATCTACCCAGCAAAACTGAGTATAATATTTCAGGGGAAAAACTGGTCTTTAAATGAAATCAAGAACTTTCAAGCATTCTTGATGAAAAGACCAGAGTTGAAAAGAAAATTTGTCCTTCAAACACAAGAATGAAGAGAAGCATGAAAAGATAAACATCAAAGAGAAGTCATAAGGGACTTACTAAAGTTGAGCTGTTTACATTCCTACATGGAAAGACAATATTTGTAACTCTTAAAACTTTTCAGTATCTGGGTAGTTGGTGGGATTACACACACACACACACACACACACACACGTGCGTGGACACACATACACACATGCACACACACAGAGAGACAGAGAGCACAGAATGAATTGAATAGGATGGGATCATATCTTAAAAGAAATTAAGGTAAATGGTGAGAGAGAAATGTAGTGGGAGGAGAGAGGGTGAAATGGAATGGGGTAAATTATCTCTCATTCAAGAGGCAAGCAGGAGACTTTTTAGTGGAGGGAAAAAGAGGAGAGCTGAGAAAAAAACATGAAGTTTACTCTCATCACATTCAACTAAAGGAAGGAATAAAATGCACACTCATTTTAGTATGAAAACCTATCTTACAATACAGGAAAGTGGGGGAGAAGGAGATAAGCAGGGTGGGGGGGATGATGGAAGGGAGGGCAATGGGAGGAAGGAGCAATTTGAAGTCAACACTCAGGGAGGGACAGGATCAAAAGACAGAATAGAAACAATGGGGGGCAAGATAGGATGGAGGGAAATATAGTTAGTCTTACACAACATGACTATTATCAAAGTCATTTGCAAAGCTACACAGATATGGCCTATATTGAATTTCTTGCCTTCCCAAAGGGAATGGGTGGGGAGGGAGGGATGGGGAGAAGTTGGAACTCAAAGTTTTAGGAACAACTGTTGAGTATTGTTCTTGCTACTAGGAAATAAGAAATACAGGTAATGGGGAATAGAAAGTTATCTGGCCCTACAGGACAAAAGAGAAGATGGTGTCAAGGGAAGGGAGGGATGATAGAAGAGAGGGCAGATTAGTGATAGGGGAAATTAGAATGCTTGGTGTATTGGAGTGCAGAGAGGGGACAAATGGGGAGAAAATTGGGAACCCAAAATTTTGTGAAAATGAATGTAAAAAGTTTAATAAATAAATTTATAAAAAAAAAAAAAAAAAAGGATAGGAACAAGTGACTTTCAAAGGAAGAAATTCAAGCTATCATGAGACCCCAAAGCGAAATGTCTTATGCAAGGCTGTCAGGGTAGTCAGCGTCAGAGAAGGTTTCAGACTCAGGTCTCCTGATTCCTGAGTTCAAACCCCCTTCCTCCATCCCACCCTGTCTCACATTCATTTTTTCTATTCCATGCCATTCACACACCATATTTTGCTCAGTCATTCCCCAGCTGATGAACACCCACTTGGTTTCCATTGTCTTGGCTTCCACCAAAGAGTCACCCCTCAGGTTTTCTACCCACAAAATCAAAGAGAAGATGTGCTCTGAGAGCAGAGTTGGCTTTTGTTTGTTTTTGTCTTTTTGTCTCAGAACCCTGGAAAAACTCCTGGTGTCCAGCCTTATTGGTATATAATACATTTCGGTTGAATCAGTTTAATGCCTGTTTGCTCAGTATCTATGCAGATGTAATCTCTCCTTTTCTTCAACATTGAGGTGGGAAAGGACTCAGGATCCTTTTGCCCCATCCTGAGTACCCTGAGGTTCTCAGAAAGAGAGAGAGAGAGAGAGAGAGAGAGAGAGAGAGAGAGAGAGAGAGAGAGAGAGAGAGAAACATTGTCTTATAAATCTTAGAACTGATAACCACAGTGCTGTTTTGGAAACAACTCCCTTCAATTAAGTGAGGTCCCATTATAGAGGTGGTCATTTTGCCCAATACAACTTACAGCCTTGAAAATGTTTGCCCTTTAAATGAATCCCCAAGAGGAACCTGTGATATTAAACCAGTTTTTCAGGGTGGGGGGAGGGAGAATGTGGGCCAGTACACTTTTCAAGATTATGCACTATTCTGACATTTTCTTCTGACATCTCCAGTCCTGTGCTGTGCTGAAGGCTCTCTAGAGAGTCAGACAATATGACCTGCATGACTCCCATTTTGATTTTGATTTTTGGATTTTTATTCACCAATAAAAACCTATTTTCTCCACTTTATCCCTTCCTCCCCCCCCAGAAAAAAAAAATATATATATATATATAATTCTGTATGAGGACTTCTCTGTCAGGCATGGGCAGCATTCACTGGTCCTCTGGAGTTGTGGTCTGCTCATTGCATTTATCAGAGTTGTTTAAGGGCTAGATAAGGCTCAACTCAGCATTGGGGATTTCTCAAAGATATAGAAAGGTTTCTTAATTTTTGCCTGAGTTCTCAACTAAAAGTGTGCTGAATGTCCTTTTCCCTTGGGGGTATGCCAGACACAGGGATCTGAGGCCTAGGCATGAGGGGGATTCAGGTCTAGCAAAGGCCCAGGAACATCTAGATGCTGCCCGGGTTGTGGCTGGTGCCTCCTAACAGTGTCTAGGACTCCAGACTTCAGGCCAATGTTAACATAGAAGAGGGCTTCTTAAACATCTTTTGTGTCCTGGTCCCCTTTGTTGGTCTGGGGATGTCTATGAACCCCTTTTCACAATTATGTTTTACAGTACGTAGGTTTACAAAGGAAACTTGGAGTTTCCTGGACCTAGAATGAGGAAGGATTGAGTTCAAATCTGGCCTCAGACACTAACCGCATAATTCTCTCTGCCTCAGGTTCCCCATCTGTAAAATAATTATCATAATAGTTTACTATCTCCCATGGAAGTTATGGGGATTAAGTGAGAAGAGCCTTAAAGCAACATATACATATAAATGCTAGCTTTTCCTCCTTCTCCTTCACTTCTTAATTCTTTTCTTCCTATATTTTAGTTGTTATTATTGAAATGCAGTTATCCAAGCACTTTTTTAAAAAGAAAAACAAATTCACAGATGCAGAAGATGAGTTTCAGTTCTAGCCCATTAAGGCATTCAATGTGTCCCCATTAACATAGGCACCATATTGTTATTATTTTGAAGTGTACTTTGCTTTCTTCTTTGTCAGGCCCTCAGGAGATGCCAGTGGTACACTGAGTTCAGAGGGAGCAGTGTCTGGGCTCAGGCACCAGAGTCTGGAACTTGGAGTCCTTGTGGCTCTGGGTAAACTGCCCTCATTCTGTTCCCATCTTTCATTAGCAAAGCCAGGATAATGGTATTTACCTGTGTCAAGGGGATGTGTTTGTGTGTGTGGATGGATGGCTAGGCTGGGTTTGGAAAGGCCACTTCAAATGGGAGTCCGGAGTAAATGAAATGGCTTTTGTAGCCTGACTTCACAAAGATCTCTTACCGTCTTTCAGAAGGACTCCATGTAAACACAGAAACATATAATTATCTCCATGTCAACACCAGCTGTTCAAAGGCACAAGGCTAAAGAAAACTGGGTGGCCTGGAAGATAGATAATGAAATGGACTTGGGGATAGAAAGAGCATTTTCTTAAGCTTATTGCCACAAATCCCTCCCAAGGAATAATGTGCTGGTTGGTAACTTAGGTTAGTATGAAAGCCTTTAGATTTTATGTAATTGAAATTTTTTATTTTATCTGATATGATCACTTCTTTCTCTTATTTAGGTATGTCTTTC
Organism: Bettongia penicillata ogilbyi; assembly: GCA_023548195.1. NCBI lineage: Eukaryota > Metazoa > Chordata > Mammalia > Diprotodontia > Potoroidae > Bettongia > Bettongia penicillata. The sequence goes on from JAJHZJ010000497.1 coordinate 102,821, forward strand.
CAAAGTCCAGAAACTCTTAACCTTTTTTGTGTCCAGAACCCTGTTGGTAGTCTGCAGAAGTCCAAGGACCCCTTGTCAGAAGAAAACTTTTAAATGCATAAGACAAAATACATAAAATTATGAAGGAAGCCAATTATCCTGAAAGTTATCAAATTTCACACACACACACACACAGATACACACAGAGTTCAAGGATCATAGGTTAAGAGCTTTTGCTCTGGCCATAACTGTAAAAAAGATCCATCTTTCCTATTTCCCCCAAAATTTTTAGCTTGTGATTAACATTGAGATTCCTTGTCCATTTGAAACTTATGATAGTGTATGGTAGAAGGTGCTGATCTAAACCTCATTTTTGCTAAATTACTTGTCAATCATCCCAGCATTTCTTGTGCAATATTTCTCCGAGAAGTTGATGCTCTTGGATATGACTACTGAATCTGATGGTCTCTTGATTCTTTCTTAGCCTTTGGATGGTTCCTTTTTCCCAGTGATTGGTATTGACCAATAATGCTGAGTAAGGAAAACCCACTCTTGTAAGGCATTATCTCCAGTGCCCCTCAGAAGCAGGGAACTGAGGCAAATGTCTTGGAATTTGGGGCAATCTTGTGACATGAATTAGCTTTTGTAATTCCTTGAATATAATCAGATTGATAAAAAAAAATGTAGGGCATTTACAAAGGGACACTAAGAGTCTAATAGAGATATAGCAACAGATCCTGCCCCTGACTCTAGCTGTGTGACTGTGCACAAACCATATAAACTCTCTCAACTTCAGGATATGGTTTGTACAACACTTTACATATTTTATTTTAAATTTTTTTCCCAATTACATGTAAAAACAATTTTTAACATTTAATTTTTTTAAATTTTGAGTTTCAAATCTCTCTCCCTCTCTTTCTTCCTTCCTTCATTGGGAAGGCAAGCAATTTCATATAGATTATACATGTGCAATCACGAAAATCATATTCCATATTAGTCATTTTGTGAAAGAAAACACAGACCAAAAGAAAAAAACACTAAAAAAAAAAAACAACTGAAAAATAACATGCTTCTATCTGCATTCAGACTCCATCAGTTCTCTAGGGATGAATAGTATTTTTCATCATGTGTCCTTTGGAATTTTCTTGAATCTTTGTATTGCAGAGAATAATTAAGTCATCATATAATATTGCTGTTAGTGGGTACACAGTTCTCCTGGTTCTGTTCACTTCACTTTGCATCAGTTCATGTAAGTCTTTCCAGGTTTTTCTGAAAGCATCCTGCTTGTCATTTCTTATAGTACAATAGTATTCCATCACAATCATATGCCACAAGTTGCCCAGCCATTCCCCAGTTGATAGATATCCCCTCAATTTCTAATTCTTTACTACCACAAAAAGAGCTACTCTAAGTATTTTTACACATATAGGTTATTTTCCTTTTTAAAAAAAAAACCTCTTTGGGATTACAGACATTTCTGGATCAAAGGGTGTGCACAATTTTATAGCCCTTTGCTCTCCAGAATGGTTGGATTAGTTCACAACTCCACCAACAATGCATGTGTCCCAGTTTTTCAACATCCTCTCCAATATTTATCATTCTTATCTGTCCTATTAACCAATCTGATAGGTATCAGGTGGTACCTTAAAATTGTTTTAATTTCTGTTACCTATAGCTACTACAAAGAGAGTAAGAGGAAATTTTGGTGAAAATAACAATAATTTTAAAAGTGAAGAGCAGGAAAAACGATTTCTTGTCACCATGATACCAATATCAAAGTGCCACAGATAGCATAAATTCTGGGATAAGACACAGTGATTGATCGTTGATTGCTCTGCCAGTTGATAAGTTGTGGTTCACTTTTTCAAATGCCCTCCTGTGACTTAAAGTGGATTTTTGTTGATATAGCCCAATTCATGGTGTTCTCATGAAAATAAAGAAGAAATGTGAGAGGTTAGGACTGTACAGCAAAGAGAATCTTCTTAGCTCAGGAGGGAGCCTCTCCCTAGTTTATGATTACAGACAGCATCTCTCCCTCTTTTCCTTAAGTCTTTGATTGACCTATTTTGTGCCATACACAAGTAGAGAAGATGCCCATCCCACAGAGATGTGACCAGAAGGAGCAGTTGTTGAGGGGTTAGGAGATCAGGGCTTTTGAGATCTCTCTGGGTCTCAGGTTTTGTCCTCTATAAAACAGGAGGACGAACCTTCAGTCCCTAAATTATAGGATCATAGATACAGAACTGAAAAGAACCTTAGAGATCATCAAACTGAACCCGTTCATTTTACAGATGATAGTTTTTAATGAGTGGGTGAGGCAGATGGGTCTCTGAACTCCCTACTAACCCTCGATATATGATCTCAAGGTCTAAGATTCAGTGGTTACTCCGAGGCTCTCAGAGGCATGATTACAAAATAAGGAAGTTGATTTTTCCTTTCTGGCTTGGAGAAATAGCCCTCTCCTTCCCATTCCACAATGCTGTGCCACATTATAGAAGGGCATCTCATTCAAATAAAGCTTAGAGTGGATGGACTCTGATGCTCCTTCCATCACTGTCTCTGTAACTCTGTGATAATGGAGATCAGGTGGTAAGCATGGAAAAAGCATACCCATCTGAAAAGTGGTGGCAAAAACTTTGGATTATAATTCCATAATAAGCAAAATGTTTATTCTGGGAAAATACTATCTCCTTGAGGAAATGGCTGTTTTTGTTAATGAATAGAATTGTATTTCATTTTTGACTTTATAACCCCAGTGCCTGGCACATGGTAGACAAGACTACGGGAGTTAGGAAGAGGAAAGCATTGAGGAGAACTCCAAAGTGGGCTCCCTATTTATTGATAGATGGATTGATTTCCCCCACCACCAACCCCAACTAGTCAGGTTCTATTAGGAATAAAGCTTTTGAAAAGCCTGGGTGAAAGTGTCTATGTATGGGATTTCCCCATTCCATTTCTCTGTGTTGCTCCAGGCAAAAACATCCCTACAATAAAAACAAGGACCAGGTTGGCCCCTCTCTTTTTTCCATCTCTGCCTTACCCAGACTTCAAATGTATGCTGACCTGCAGATGGTCACTATAGACACGTTCCCCTGCTTTTTTGGATGTGTTCTTTTTTCTTCCTGAGTGACTCAAGGAATGAGAAGATTGCTATAAATTTAAAGCAAGGAACCTTGTTTCCGTGCTTTTTTTAAAGAACAAATCCTTTTGTTCCATCCACATGGTACTTTGTATATGTTCCCACTAATAAATGGACAGCACATTCCTGTGCTGACCTTCTGTTCTTAGTTCAAGGCTTATTTATGGAGCAAATAAACTTTAGGGACTGTTGGTCCTCATTAGGGGATGTTAGCCATCAAAGGGCGATTAAAAGACAATGAGACTTGAGGACAGAGGAATGGATACCAGTGTCAACCTTCTAACAGGCAAATATCTGCTTGGGAGGACCACGAACAAACCATTAGTTTGAGTTCTGACTACCAGGAATATAGATTATTGAATACAGATATGGATTTCTCAGGGAACACAAAGCCGAGAATCTCTGCCTTATCAGCACGTTACTACAGTCAGAGATAGTTAAATGGAAATGGATCACCTGGCCAAGAATTCTTTGTGCATAGCACGCAGTTCAGAGAGAGGAATGAACCCCAGGTGCATCCACTTTATTGTTTCTCCAGGCATATTGTTCTCATTCTCAAAGGACAAGGTCTTAACCACTGTTTGTCTGTCAGAGACTTGGAGCAAGACGTACATTACGAGTGTAGACACATTGTTCCACTCTAATCTCTTAGGACTGCATTGTACCAAGAAGCACATGCCGCTCACTACCTGAGTGACCTTATCTGTTGGGGCCTCAGTTTCCTCAGCTGTACAACGAGATGGCCTCTGATCCTCCTTCCGGTTCCAGAACCGTGATCGTACGGTGTTATGGAGAAGATCAAAGTTGTGCATGGATGGATGGGAGTGAATGTCAGATTAATTTTATTTCTCCAGAAAGCTGCCAGGAAAGGGGCCCCCCTCCAGTTACCAGCAACTGCTATACAGTTCTCATTTTAGGGATATGAAAATACAAGAGTAATTTTTTATTATAATACTGTATTCATACCTTCCATTTTTGTATCACCTTAATTTCTCAATATACCCCCCCCAAGCCATCCTTTATAATAGTCAGTCATTAGCTGTGTTTAAGTGCTGGAGACACCAAGAAAATCAAAGGACAGGGCTACTTTCAAGGAGTTCACGGTCTAATAACATAGAATACAAATGAAGGAGGTGGAGACAATGACACATCAGCATTTGGTATTCATAGTCCCCTACTTCTGTTTTTACTCAGTCATTTTCACTGTGTTTCACTCTTTGTGATCCCATTTGGGCATTCTTGGCAAAGATACTGGAGTGGTTTGCCATTTCTTTCTCTGGCTCATTTTCCAGATGAGAAACTGAGGCAAACAGAGTTAAGGGACTTGCCCAGGGTCATACAACTAATAAGCGTCTGAGGTCAAATTGGAGCTCAGGTCTTCCTGACTCCACACCTGGCATTCTATCCACTATACCATCTAACTGCCCCTACCTCTACAAAGCAGCAAAGGGAGCATATTTACTTCTTTTCTTTGGGACCAGTCTTGGTGATTTAAACTATACAAAATTGAGTTTTGAATTGTCTTTGTGGCTGTTGATCTAATTATAATGTGTGATATAACCTTCCAGAAGGGCTTTTGAAATCACAGCCTTGGTTTGCCACAGCATAGCCTGCTTATCAAATCTGAAGATGATGTGAAACTGGGAGTCATAGAGAACTGACACATTGGACCAGGATCCAAAAAGGATCAGGCCAGGCAATCCACCAACCCTGAAATTTATTAAACTAGCTGCCAAGCACAGGTTCACTGTAATTCAAAGAAAAGAATGACCCTTCACCCTCCAATCCCTCAAGGAATGCCCTCAAGGAGCTTATGCTTTACTGGTGGGACACAACACATGTAATTATAGGCCAGATAGATACTAAATAAACTCAGGGCAGTTGTGGTGTGTGGTGTGTGGGAGTGTGAAAGTTTCTAGTGTAGGAGGAAGTGAGAAGAGGTCAAATGTAGGTGATGCATCCCCCCAACAATTTCCTTAGCACCCTAATCCCACTCCCTACATGTGACCGTACCCAAGGATTTGGCCTGGGTTCCCTTCTCTGCATATAGCTCTTCTCTGTATGCCTTTATGCAGATGACTCTCAGATTTCTATATCCAACCCCAGCAGTTGGGCATCTCTAACTGAACAGCCCATAGGAGCCTCATCCTCATTTTCTCCAAAACAGAACTCGTTACCTGGCCCCTAAACTCCATCCGTTTCTGTTGCAGCCATTACCTCAAAGACACAAATTCAGAGTTCTTCTCAAATCGTCACTCTTCCTACCTCTTCTTTGTCCAGCCAATTGCTAATTGCTGATTCCACAACACACCTTGCATACACTCTCTCATACAGCAACTATTCTTCTTGAGGCCTTCATCAACTCTCCCCTGGATTATTGCTACGGGTTCCTAACTGGTCTCTTGTCTTGTCTTCGGTTTCCTCCCCCCATTCCCAAGGCTGCTAAAGTGATATTCTTAAAGTAGAAGGTGGGTTATGTCATTTCCTAGCTCAAGAATCTCTCTCTTGCCTCCAGGTCAAAATTCAAACCCTTCTGCTTGTCTTTTAAAACTCTTCCAGCCTCTTTTTCCAGGCTCAATCAAGCTGGATGCTACTCCCCATACACAGCATTTCCTGTCTTGTCTCTGGGACTGTTCAAAGCTGCTGTTCCAGTGCCTGGAATGCACTCCCTCCTTCCCTCTGCCCCACTGAGCCCTTAGTTCTTTTGGAACCCAACTCAAATACAACCTTGTATTGGAAGACTCTTCCACTCCTCCCAGTCATTTATCTCTCCCTCTAAAAACTATCTGGTATATTTAGTATATATAATTTCATGTGCACCTTTCTCCCCCAATATGTCAACTCCTTGAAATCAAGAACTGTCTCGTCTTTGCAGTCCTGGAATCTAGCATGGCACCTGGTAGCCAATAGGTGCTTGATAAATGCTTATTGATTAATGAATGAATAAAGATAATGTTATTCTGAATCTAATAACATGGAACTTGTTAAGAATAAATAAACTTAAGAAGGAATTCAAAACAGCTTCACAGGTATAAGATGGGAGAGTCCTGGTTTGGCAGCAATGAATATGGGAAGACTCATACAAACTCAGTATGAGTCAATAGTGGGCCATAGCAGCCTCCTCAAATCTAACTTGACATTGAATGTCATTCAGAGAAACTGAGCTTTCAAGAATAGGAAGGGATCCTCCTGCTGGACTCTACCCTACTTAGATAGCATGTAGAAAATCGGGCTCCCTGATGGGTACCACGCTTTAGGAAGGACATTGATGAGCTAGAGAAGGCTGATCCAGGAGAGTGAAGAGCCTGAGTTTGTGCCCCAAGAAAATTAGTTGTTGGAGCTGGGGGTATAGAGTCTGGGGAAGAGAAGAATGAAGCTGCCTTTACTTTTTGGAGGTGGTTATGTAAAGAAACATCACGCTCTTTCTGATTGGTCCTGAAAAACAAAACCATAAGAAATGGGTTTGAAGTTGCAAAGACAGATTCTGGGAAGGTATCAGGAAAAACTTCAGTGAAAATGGAGAAAATACTATGGGAGATAATGAGCTCCTCCTCACTTGGAGGTATACAAGGAAAGACTGGGTGGACATTTGTTGGGTATGCTGAGGAGGAAATTCTATTGCAGGCATGACTTGAACTAGAAGGTCACTCCAGTCTCTTCCACTTCTGAGATTCGTTGACTTCATGAGCCACCATTTTGATTAAAAAGACATTGAGAAGCAGTCAGCAAGTGCTTATTAAGTACAATGTATTCAGTGCTGGAGATGCAAATTCAAGATAGATGTTGCCCTCAAGGGGCTGACATTCCAAGGGGAAAGACAACATACAAAAACTGAGCTGAAAAGGGTGGGGTGCAGACAGTCTCTGCCTCAGGGATGGTTCTAAGTTTGGATTCTGGGACTTGTGTTTGTCTTTCCTTCTCAAAGAGGACCATGACATCAAGATGATGACATGACTTGCACTTGACTTTGATTTGAGTGAGGGAGGGCTGTGCAAGGTCACCAACCTCATCTTCTTTTCCTGAACCATCTGGGTCCAGTGGCACAATATTCATCCTGGGAAGCAGAGCTAGGAAGGGCATGAAAGACGTTCAGCTCAGGCCCCACGACAAAATGGAGGCCCGGGAAAGAGCCCACTCATGGGAGAAGGGGCTGGAGAGATAGAGAAATGTCCAGGTGCTGAAGACAGCTCCAAGCTTCTGACAAACTGGAGAATATTCAAGGGAAGGGGAACAGGGTGACAAAATTAGACACCAAGCCAGTCCATGGACTAGTATTGATTAAATACCTGCTCTGTGCTAGGCACTATTTCAAGAGAATCAATTGAAGGAACCAGGAATGCCTAGCCATGTGAGAGAAGACAGTGGGGCTGAGTGGAGCAACAGCCTTCTTCAAGACTGTGGCGTAGACAGAAGAGAATTAAGCTGATTCTGCTTGGTGGGAGAGGACAAACTATGGAGCAGTGGGGAAAGTTAAGGGGAAACATATGTAGGATGAATGCAAGGAATTCAAGCTATCCAAAAAGGGCATGGGTGGCTTTGGCATGTGGTGGGTTCCTCCTCGCTAAAGGTCTTCCTGAGAAATCTGCCTGGAGTTGTAGCAAGGATGATTACTGAATGGGGGCCATTGAAGCTAATGGTGAGGATGATAATAAAGTAGAAGAGGAGGAGGGGGAGGCACCTCTTAATCACTCACTATGTACTAAGCGTTATGCTAAGTCCTGGGGATATGAATTCAAAGTGGTTGACTCTCCCGCTCATACTCTAATAAGGGGAGACAATACAGGTGGCCTGAAAGGGAAATTAGGGTTTGGCTAGTTACAAGAATTGTGAATGGAGAGCAGAGTGGAAGTAGATTGCCACACCTCTGGAGGTAAGGAAGAAACGCATGACAGGCATGCAGGATGGGTCAGTGCAAAGGTTTAGAGATGGGAGATAATTTTATGCATGAGAGATAGGAAGGGCAGTTTGATGGGATCACTGAATGTGTGGGAAGCAGAGAAAGCTGAGCTGGTATGAATGGTGACTATATTCCCAATCTAATCGAATAAACATTTGTTAAGGGCTTACTGTGTACCAGGCATTGGGCCAAACATTGGGGATACTATGACTAAAAAGAGAGACAATCCCTACCCTCTGGAAGCTTATAATCTAATGGAGGGAAATACACAAAAGGAGGCCAGGAAGTGGTGGGGAGGGAGACAGGACAACAGGGGGTGCTTTGTTCCCTGGACTCTGAACCACGTAGGACCACAGATCCAAAGTGCAAGTTCTTCCAGGAAGGCATTGGGACCAACGGGTGTCTGTACCCTCCAGCCATCTCATCAAGGGGAGAGGAAGCTGACAGAGGTGTTGTCAGGCAGGGTTTGAGTTAGCAGCACAATGGTGAGGTTAGAAGTAATGAGCTAACCCTGGGAGCAGCAGCTTGCTCTGTTCCAGGAACTAGAAGCCACACCAGGCAGCAGATATAAAGTGCTTAGCAGAGTGCTTGGGCATATAAGTAAGCACTTAATAAATGCTTGTGGACTGGAAACAAGTTGTAAGGGCCTTAAATGTTGAACAAAGCTGCTTGTGTTTGAGCCTGGGGTACTAGGGAGCCAATGAAGTTTACTGATCATTTGAGTGACATGATGAGTCATGTGCTTTGGGAAAGTCAGTCTCTCAAGAGTAAGGACAATAAGGAAACTATTAAAATGGTTCAAGCTTGAGGGAGAAGGGCCTGAACTAGGGGGAAGACTGTGTGTCTAGAGAGAAAGGGACCAAAAGTAGAATCAATGATAATGGACAAGTGATGGGCTATGGGAGATGAGGCAGGGGGAGGAGGGAGAGCCGATGACCCTGAGGTTTCAGACTTGGTATTGGTTGGTTTTGCCTAAACTCTTTTCCTTGTTAAAAAGGAGAGTTCAATACTTGGAACAGGAGTCAAGGGTGGTATTTGAGGTGATGACTGGAACGTAAAAAGACATCAATAAAACATTTGTATAATGCAAATATTCTTGGGATGCAGCAATACAGTAAGAGCTTAAGAGAGACAGGGCTAGATGAAATGGATTTATCAGGTGGTTTTCTCCAAAACTTCAGAGACAGGAAAACTATGGGTATTTATAGGGCAGTTAGGAGAAAAGAAGTTTTTTGAGGAAAAGGAAAGTGAAAGGGGTAAACAAAAAACATTTTGTCTTGGTTTAGTCCTACTACCTAGTCACGAAAATTAAAATCTTTCAAGTTTATTTAAGATTTTGTTTTGTTTTGCTTTGTTTTTGGTAGCAATAAGTGAATCCAGGGCACTCAAATACTCTCTGTAAGAAAGGTTTTTCTGGGGCTTATGCTGAGTATTTTTATGAATTTTCATTAAAAGACTTTTAAAGTGTCTTTATATTTATTTTTAAAATACATTTTTGTTGCTGTATTTTGTTTTTGCATCAACTATATTTCATAATGTATTCTATCACCCTCCCCACTCAAGACTTCTTCCATCTAACAAAGAATAAAAAAAGGAAAAAAAAAAGCAGTTCAGTAAAATTAACCAAACCATCTAACACTATCTGTAGTGTTTACCTCTGCAAAGACGGGAAGTCAGTGCCTTCTTAAAGTAGGTCATTATAATAATGTCACAGAATTCAGTTCCAAATGTTTGCATGTTTTCTTACTATTTACTCTGTTGCTTCATTGTGTATATTGCTTGCCTGGTTCTACCTGCTTCACTTTGCATCCGTTCATATAAGCCTTTCCATGACTATCTGCATTTAATTTTCTTACAACCTAATAATACCAATTCCCCAATTAAACAAGCTCTACTTTGCAAACTATCTCTTTTGAAGAAGCTAATTTGTTCTACCACATGTCTGTCCTAGGCTAAAAAATTCAGCTGATGTGTCAGATGGACCTGAGGTCAGGTCCTGAGGCCAGTCACATACTCCTTCTCCAGAATCCGTTGTAATTCTCTAACTCCCCAGGGACATTTCTTTTTGAAAGACAGTCGAAAAGATTAGCTCAGCCTCAACTCAGGGACCTTGGGGACTGCTTTGGATTGTGAGAATCTGAGAGGATTAAAAAAAAAACCCAAAACCCCAGCAACCACATACCTAGGAAAACCACATAAGCTCTGTGTCTCCTGGCAGTCTTGACACATTTATCCCTTACAATGGAATACACAGCCCCAGTGAGAAGGGACAGGAGGTGGCCTGACCTACGGATTTGTGCTTGGCCTTGTCAAGGCTAGGAAAACACTCCTATCTAGGGTTTCTATCGTGTCTCCTCCCAAACCAGTCAAATCAGGGCACTCTGAGGGGTTGGGGGAAGCAGTGAGGGAGCCTTGATAATGCTTCTGTCTGACCTCATAATCAGAGACTCTGACCTCCTTCAAAGGAAGAATTCTTTGAATGGAGCCACAGATTCAAGGGCCTGGGGAAGGAGGGCAGCTGGGAATTCTACTGGCCTAAAGACCAGCTGAGGGGCAGCAGCCTCCTTCTCCGGTGCAGAGGGTTGTCCATGAATGGTGAGGCCCAGTCTGGGACACACAGAAGTTAACAGCCCTGTCAGAGGTTTATGATTTCCTTAGGGTTTACAGTTCTCTAATGAGGATGGTGGAACACTAGGAAGTAATACACATGGATATTAAAGCATCATAAGTTCTCAGTCTCTCTTTCTCTGTGTGTGTATAAGAGGGAGAGAGGGAGAGAGACAGAGAAAAAGACAGAGACAGAGAGAGAGACAGAGAGGAAGACAAAGAGGAAGACAGAGAGATGGGGGGAGAAAGAGACAAAGACACAGAGACAGAAAGACAAAGAAACACAGAGAGACAGAGATAGAAAGACAGACAGAGAGGAAAAAAGAGAAAAAGTAAGAGAAACAGAGACACAGAGAGAGAAGAAAAGAGAGACAAAGAGAAAGAGAAGAACATGAGCACACACATGCATGCACATGCACGCACACACGCACGCACATGCATGCACACACGCACACATGTGCATGCACATACACACACATACACACATGTGCACACATGCATGCACACACACAGATGGACCCTTTTGGCAATCTGAGGAGGTTTATGAATGTTCCCTTTCTCAGAATCATGATTTGTTGCCTACCTGAAATTCATAACAGAAGGAAATGTTTAATTTCAATTACAAATTAGTGAAAATAAAAATGGATTTTTTTTCCCCATTCCAGGTCATGAACACCCTGAAGTCTATCCATGGAGTCTTTGAGGGTCCACAAGCCCCCTCAGTTGAGAATCTCTAGTTTAAACGGTTACTGTCCTCATGCCAAACCTGCAAAGATCAACGACAGCAAATGTTCTGTAGCACTTTAAGATCTGCCAGGCCCTTTAGAGGGAGTGTCGTTTGATCCGCACATCAGCCTTGCGAGGTAGGTGCTAGCATTATACTCATTTTGTAGATGAGGAAACAGAGGCTGCATCATATAGCTACTCATTGTCTGAGGCAGGATTTGAACTCAGGTGTTCCTCATCCTAGATCTGGCACTCTATGCACAATAACCCTAGATGCCTCAAGTGTGCAGGGACTACTGCCTTCACTTTGCAGATGAGGAAGGTCCTATTGGTCTTTCCCCAAATCCCATAACTAGTATGTCACGGAGGCAGAATTTGAAGCCATGTTTTAAATCCAGTGCCCTATGGCTTCTCATTATCCTCCCGCAAACCCTCCCTTCTTCTCAGGTTTCCTGTTAGTACTGAGAGTGCTCCATTCTCAACCTCTAGGTCGTCCTTGACCTCTCACTAGCCCTCACTCCATATATACAATTTGTTTTCAAGTCTCAGGGTTTCGACCTTCTCATCATTTCTTGGACATGTTCGTATCTCTCCATTCTGCAGCTGCCACCCTGCCGTAGACCCTCATCATTGGTCGCTAGGATGTTGACAGTAGCCTTCCGGTTGGCCTCCAGTCCCTCCCCAACTCAACGCATCCTCCACTCGGTTCAGCTCTGATCATGTCACCCCCCACCCCCAAACCCACATCCAGCAAACTCCCGTGACCTCCCATTACTGCCAGGATCAAACAAACTTCTCGGCTGGACGTTAAAACCCATCCCAACTACTTCCTTTTGACTTCTCCATCTGCTAACGCTACACTCCTCTCCATCTGCAGGGGTGTTCTTGGTATTCCTTACACACCATATTCCTTCCCCAAGCTTTGTGTTTGGTGGCCTACATGCCTGACATACACACTCACCTCATCTCTGCCTTTGGCTTCTGTAGGTTCCTTTCATACCTACCTCAGACCTCATCTTCTGCAGGAAACAGTTACTAGTCTCCTCCCCTACTGCCTTCCCCTAGGAGACGACCTTTCCTTTATACAGAACCCAGGAGACTAGCTAGACCAGCAGAGACACTGAGATGGGACCAACAGGAATTACTGGACCAGCATGGCTAATGAAGATGCCAGGACCAGCCTGATGAGGACAGTGCAGTGAGAAGGGGTCCTGCCATGGCAAAGGCATGAGCTGCCTCTTCTCAAACATGATCAACCATGATCAACCCATCAGTGAGTGTGAATGCAGTCTCACTCTCTCCACAAGTGCAGTGAGTTATTTATGGGACAGCGTGTCCCAGGTTGGAGTGGAGGAGACCATTCTGTTGTAAATACTCTTGCTATGTTCTTACATTCAATATCTTTGCTTCAAATTATTTGTGTCCTTTGGCTTACTAATTAAAAAGTAAACACAGTGATGGGGGCTTGTCAGCTATAATTTTGAGTGAATGCGGACCCAGATAGTAGTTCATTGTACCTTGAAACTAGAATAGTTAACCTGGGCGTTAGACATGTGATGGAAGGGGGTGCCCCAGGTGTTATACTGAAACAGATGCCACTCCTGTGATTAAGAAATCTGACTGGTTCTCTATTGCCTCTAGGATAAAATGCAAATTCTTCTGTTTGGCACAAGAAACCCTTCACAATCTGGCTCCATCTTATCTTTGCAGACTGATTACTCATTAGTACCCCTTACATACTCTATGTTCTAGCCAGACTGGCCTAGTGTTGTTTCCCATAAATGACATTTCATCTCTCCCCTGTGTCTTGGAACAAAGAGTCCCACATTCCTGAAATGCTCTTTCATATGAGCCAAGAGAAGATGAGAAGAGAGAAGGGGAAGAGAGGAGAAGATGAAGAAAAAGGATATGAAAGTTGGAGGGCACAACGAGGAGTCAAGAGAAGATAAGGGCGGAAAAGGCAAAGGGACAGGAAAGGATGGGAGACAAGGGGAGAGGAAGTAGAAAAAGAGAAGGAAGGAAAAATAGGTAAAAGGTGACAGAGGAAGGGAGAGGAAACATAAGAAAATAAGGGAAGGAAGGAGAGAGGTGTTTTACCATTTCCTTGAAAATAAATAATCAAAAGGTAATTAAATAAAAATTATCTTGCCTTTACATCCTTCAAGAAATCTCACATGATTTTGATTTACATGTAGGCAACACCTTGTAGGACAGCAGAGGCTGCCACATTAATTACTTTTTTTTTATAGTCAGCAAACAATGAGCATAGTGGGATCTTTTCTCTCCATGATGTGCTCTGCTATTGAATGTCATTTGAAATCTGTTTATTCCCTGCTTAAATAGAACCCAGGGGAGCAGGGAGACAACAGAGACATTGGGACCAACAGGAACCAGTGGACCAGCATGCCCAATGGAGATGCCAGGACAAATGCAATGACATCACCAAAAGACAGGCAAAGGCATGAGCTGCCTCTTCACAAATGATCCCCATGCAAAAATTCCCACCGCTATAGGTGCATCAAGGATGCCCTCAATTTGAGTGTAGATTATTTTCATGAAAACTTTACAAAAACAGCACAGCAATAATAATGATTCTATGTAGTGGATTGTTTTTCAAAGCATTTATACATATTGTCTAATGGAGCATTGATTAGTTACCAGGGTCTGGTAGTTGGCACTTTTTCGGTCACCTATTAAAAAGCTAATAAGGAGGTCTGGAAGTGCTGGATATTGTCCTCTTTTCAGCTGTCTTGAGAATTAGTCTCTCAATGTTATCTCACTTTCAGCAGGGACTTTTTCTGTGTGCTCTTTCCCAACCTTTCTTTCGTTTGGACCATTTCTGTTTCCTTATGCAGCCCACTTGGTACTGTGTGTGATTAGACTCCATATGTGGTGGCCACCATTGCTGGAGGTGATCATTTGTAATAGAGACTTTATAGATTTTCATCTTTTTTTTTGTCCTTCTAATGTCATCCTGAAATGTCCCTGTCCCACGAATAATCTGACTTACTCTTCTTGTCAAGTTTTTTGTAAAATTATTTTTCCCTCTACTGACACTAAGAATTTTATGAGGCAGTATTCTTCATGATCTTCCACCATCTTCCTCCACAAGATTTTAGAAATTAGTTTATATTTTAAGCTGCTGTTCCCTTTAGCCACCATCTTTCCACTTGGCAAGGAGACCAGAGGTTTGCTGGATAAGATGTTTTTTAGGATTTCTTTGCCTTCTCATTGTGATGGTTGATTTGCATTGATTACATTCCTTGTGGAATATTGATAGACTATGTCTGTATCTCTTCTTTTAGTCAAGTCATGCTGAGTAGTGGATGAACCAATGGACCTCAAGTCAGAAAGACCTGGGTTTGAATCCTTCCTCACAGATACTGTGTGACCCTGGGTAAATCTCTTTCTGAGTCTCAGTTTCCTTATCTGCAAATTGGAGATAATAATAGTACCTAGTAACAGAGTAATTGTTGAGTATCAAGTGAGATAATATATTTAAAGAGCTTTGCAAACCTTAAGGTGAATGTGTTTGTGTGTGTATATGTGTATATACATATGCATATGTGTGTACATATGTACATATGACATTTTTATTTCCCATTGGGAGAGAGGGAGGTAGAAGCTTCTGTAAGTAGGGCAAGGTTGGCATTGTAAAGACCATCTTCTCGTCCTGTTCATTCTTTCCGTCTCCTCATTTGTGGTTAATGCCGATCTTTGACCCAACACGTCGGTGGTGTGAATGCACACAGCCAGCTGATTCGGAAATGGCTCTCACATCTCTAACTAGTCATTTCCTGCTGTTAAAATATAATCAATTTCAGTTTAGGAGCTCTACAAACAGGAATCATTATTCTCCATCACATGCATCAGAAGAGGACTCTGAAAGCATCAGATAAGGGCATATTATGAAAACAGCTCCAGCTCTTTTGAATACACAACTTCCTCCAAGGTCTATGTTAATGGCTCCATCCCCAGAAGTCCTTTGGTGCTACAAGCACACAATCTGTAATCCCTGGCTTATCAGGCCTCACAGGGATGGGAGGGGGTGGCGGGGTGGGGAGAGGTATTTCACAAAAGTGGATTTTCCAGATATAACTGAAGTTTATAGCTTAACCTTTTAAAAAAAATTAGTGGAAATCTTCCTAAACAGACAAATGACAATCCAGCCATTTGTGAACAATTTATTTTGACATTTTGGGTGGAAGGCATGATGGACTGGAAGTCAGGAGACTGGGGTTCTGATTCCAGCTCCACTGTTGACGAACTATGGGTCGGACCTCAGCCAAGTCACATAACCTCTTAACCTCAGTTTCTGTGTCTGTAAAATTGGCACAATAATATCTAAAGCACCTTCCTTCCAGGGCCCTGGTGAGGAATGTGTTTTATCCAGTGTAAAGCAACATCTAAAGGAGAGGGATTATTGTCCTGGATGTCCATTGTTACACGGTGAGGTCATGTAGTTCTGTGTGCAGTCTGTGTTTCCTCCCTTAATGGCCTTGAGTGTTCTTTCTATAACAAGCTCCCCCCGACACCCCCTCGAGTTTATTACTTCTTTTCTGATCTCAGCTGGGAAATGAGATAACAGTTTCTTAAGCACTGTATGCTAAATGAGAGGCACAGTATTAGTGAGAGAGAGTCTAGGTACCTGGGTATCCCAGCCCAAGGGTTGAGATTTCTGATGAAAGCTGTGTCCCAGAGAACTGATGTACCCACATGGGTAGGACCAACCAAAATTACCCATTAACATCAAAAGTGATTTTAATCACAAATCTGCAAGATCCCAATGAGATACCATAATACTGAATAATTTCTGTTAATAAAGCACTTTCTTCACAACGATTGCTGTAGGATAGGTAAGAAAATTATTATCATCATCAATTTACAAAGGGGAAACTGAGGCTCAAGAAATGAAGTGACTTGCCCTAGTAAGTGCGCCAAAGGCAGTATTCAACCCCAAGACTTCTGACCCCTATGTTTCAGGCCCATCTCCCCTTACCAAGAGCCCCAAATCAAAGGACATTGGAGGTCAAAGATAAGACCTCATTTGGATCTAGAAACATTCAGTATTACCCCTCCTTAGAAGAAAATCTAGGAATCTTGGTCTCTAGCAATGCTGTAATTATCCCAGGTGCCAACATGGGCCAGGGTATACACTTCCTGCCAAAATCCCCTATCATCCTGGGTCACATGTTGGAATGATCCTTGCTCCCTTGCCTCTGTATAGACCATCTATCTCTCTTCCCCCTCCAAATCATAAAATTTACACTAGAATGGACTTGAACAGTCATTTAGTCCAACACCCTTGTTTTATGATAAGAATGCTCAAGGCCACAGAGATCAAATGATTTGTCCAAAGTCACACAGACAGAGGCAGAAGCAAAATTTGAACCCGGGTCTTCTGATCCCAGAGTCCCTGCTGTTTCTATTGAACATTGGCCCTTTTCTATGGGCCTCTTCTACTATAGCTTTAGTTCTGCTATTTATATATCACCAGAATCCACCCTTCCTCCACTCATTGCTGCTGTAACCCCTAACTTCCTATCTACCACTCCAAGGCACTGAGGTGAGGGGTTGCACACCACCGGCTAGAATCTTCAGGGAATGGGTTGCCCTGTTTCTTGCATCCACCCTGTTTCTTCAAATGAATCTGTGCCAGGCACAAGAATTCCTACTTCAAGTCTCCAGGTGCTCATTTTTTAGGTAAAATGTGCGATCTAGAGAAAGAAAGCTTCTGAAGGTCCTGATTTCACCAAATCCTTTGTCAGAAATATAGAAGCTAAGAGAAGAAAGGGGCTGTCTTCAAGAACATCGGCTCTGAGCCCCACATTGTACAACTGAGAAAACCGAAGCCCAGAGTGGGGATGTCCCAGAGTCACTGCATTGAAATCCTGAGTCTCAGAGGCTCAGGTCACAGCTGGGTAGGATAAGATAATCCTGCCCTTCTGATCTGGAGAGTCATCTTTGTCACCCATGCCCCATCCTGCGATGGCTCCTATGCTCTCTGTAAGTTACTGCTGGGAAGCCAGAGGGCCGTGCATGAGTCCCTTCTATCCCTTCCTGGCCCATTTCCTGCACATGGAAGCCTCACCCCCACCCCTGCAGTTGCTGATGGGACAAACATTTTATGCAGGCTTGTAAGCCTGGAGACTTCAAATTTTGGACAACCTTCTCCATCTTTGTCTTCTGAGAATGACAGAAATAGATTCAATGAAATTTCAAACACTCTCTCCCCCTTTCATATTACCCTAACCTCACTGGAATGTTTTTCTATCTGTCTGTGTGTTTAGCCCTTTGAGGTTTTACAGAAACAGAAAGGTTCCACCCACCTTAATCAACATTCTCTTATCTTTAAAACCCAGTCTCATAGCCATGGTTGAGTCAAAGACTTTCCTGTCACACAATGAAAGCAACTGCCTATCCATCAGAGAAATAGGATATGAAGGATTGGGGATGATTTCCAAATGACCTGAGGCATTGATAGAATCGTGAGTGGGAAGTGGACTAGAAAATTTCAAAGGACCTTTCCAGCTCTAACATTCTGGAATCTGGACAAGTGGGTCTACAAATGTGTCCCAAGGCATGGATGTGTGCCTTGTGATGGAATGAGCGTGGGGTTTGGAGTCAAGGACCGGCCTTGGCTCTCTGTTCTCTATGTGACCTTGGCTTGAGAACTGAACTTGGAGGCAGAGTTCTTTTAACTCCTTACTGTCTGGGTGACCTTGAATTAGACCTCTCAGTGCCACTAGAGTCTGTAAGACTATCGTTCACAGAGGAGTTGCCAGTCTACAATCAGTAGGGGGAATTCTTCACATAGTGTCCCTCACCCTATGATGACAGTGATGATGATGAAGGTGATGAAATCCAAGTTCCAAAACCATCCCACAAAAGAAAAAAACCAAACAAATAACAATGAGCTTATCACATCCTTTTCTAAAAGGATGTTTTGATAGAGTGAGGAAACCTGAAGGCACTAGGAGGAGGAAAGGTGGCCATGGAAGGGGTTTGAGATTAGAAAGGAAAAATCTGGAGAAAAAAGACTAACTTTTCTTATTTTATAATTTTGCCCAGGACAGGCTCTGGCTATCAACATGTCAAGGACGAGCAATTTGTCTGGGGAGTGCCAATCCAGATCACCACCCATTTATGACTTGGTAGGTAAATCTACTGAGCCAACCATGTGGTTTGCCTCTGGTCACCCTGTGAATGTCAGAGGTAGGATTTGAACCCAAGCCTTCCAATCTGCAAGTCCAGCCCTCTAACCACTATATGACTCTACCTCCCTTTGCCCTGGTTCTATTTCTCACTTTTAAAAATCTCCATCAACACAATTCCACTGACTGGAGAAGTTTCTATTGACCTACACTGTCTTATTTTCATTTTATCTCATTTTTATTTCTGCCTTTTGCTTTTGCACCATATTTATTTCTGAATATAGTCCTCTACCATATTCCCTAAACCTAAAGAATATAAATACAGGCAGGCAAGACAGTCCTAGACTTCAGGAAGCTTACATTTTTGTGAGGAAAGATGATTTGGTGGGGTAGGAGTGAGAGAAGGAAAAGAGAATGGAGCCCTAAGGGAGGTGAAGCATGACTGGGGTCCCTCCTGAAAGTGTGCTCCAGGAGAGCAGGACCTCAGAGTCAAGGGAGAGAGGGAGAGTTGAGTTGGGGGTTGGAGACGTCCTAGGACAAGAAGGAGGATGAAAGAATGTGACTTGCCATGAGGTCCACCAAAGAGGTCAATCTCAGAGCTGGGATTCCAACCCAGTCTAGTACTTGGCTAAAGGGGCAGCACCAGACTGAAGCCAAAAGGGGCCAAAAGGGTTAATGACCTTTGCAAACTGACTTCAACTCTCTGAAGCTCAGAGACTCACCCTTATACCTCCAGACTATCGTAAAGAAGCCTGAGGTGTGTGAATAACTGCTTTAGTATCCAATGAAGAGTCCTCATGGCTTGCCCTGTGTGAAATCAGAGGATACCTGTGCCTGCTCTGAAGTAGGGGAGGGGGTTCCATCGCCCATCCCCAAGAGACTGCTCTAACAGGTTTTCTGAGTTCTTTCCAGTATAGCCTCAGATATTGAAACCAAGATGAGGGTTACCTGTCCATTAGAGCAAGAGCCTGGTAATATAGTTGCCACCGTTTTCCTGAAATGGTAACCTTGAATCAGCATTTCACATATTGGCTTCTTCCCAGAGTCTTTCTCTCTGTTCAGGGACCTGACGAGACTTTGGAATTGCATGTTTTTTTTATTCTTTATTTTAATGGATGTGGGGTGAGGCACACATTGGGAAGTATAAGTGATATAAAAAACAAAATATTCAAATTTATTTTTAATAAAGCTAATGTTTGGGGAAGCACTTACTATCATTATGACATCAATATTCATTAGATTCAGTCATTTAACCAGCTCTACATTTGTCTAATTGTACTGTCTTTCAGCCCACATCCTGCCATATTGTCCACAAAATATCTTGAGAGACTTTGTTAAATACTTTTTCCCAAGGGAGAAACAGTTCTCTAGCCTGCAGGAGGGAGCACTAGAAAGTGATCCATATGAATATGAAAGCATCATAGCTTCTCATCATTGCCTTGGAGATGATATCCTTGGCATTTTTCTGGTCCATAGCTATATGAGGCCCTCCCTGATTTCTCCATTTGTCAGTTCTGAGCATTGGATCTCATTTTGTACATATTTTCTTTTTATCTCCATGTGTACATTTTGTTTCCTCCAAGCAAAATATAAGCTACTCAGGACAAGGAATATTTTGGTTTTATCCTGTGTTTTTAGGGCCTAGCTCAGTGCTCAGCCCTCAGTAAGTGCTTTATGAGTGTTTGTTGAATGAATTAATAGTTTAACCAATTAACTGAACAAATCCACCAATTAATTCAGTGTGTTCTTTCATTGAAACAAGGAGAATAAAACCGGACTTCTGGCATCCAGACCTGGAGATGCCATTTTTCTCCTGCTGAACAGCATCTTCAATGAGGTTTGGCCAACACAAGTGAGAGTTTCCTTTGAAAATCCTTTTTCTGACCGAGGGGTTGAGGAAACTTTGCTCTCAGTTCTGACCTGTAATTTCTTCCGCATTCACTGTTCTTTAGAGTTCCCGCATAATGTCATTAGCTTTACTCATGACTGTCTTAAGAGCCATTGATTGTCCCTCTGGACATCCTTGAATGTGAAGAAGATTCCTGAGATTCCATGTTTTCATAGTAAGACCAAATAACTTATGTGAGATCAGAGGGTCAGGGCGTCGTAGACTTAGAGCTAAAGGGACCCATCAGGTCATCTAGGACGATCCCTTTGATTTTCAGAGGAGGAAACGAAAATCAGGTCCCAGGATCTAACCAAAGACTTTCTGAACGCCCTCTGCCCCTTTTTTTGAGACCTGGAGTCCATGAACTTGTGTGTCTTTTAAAAAATTTTTTTGATAACTGTATTTCAATATAGTTGGTTTTTTTTATAATCCTATTATTTTATTTCATGCATTTAAAAAATTCTTCTGAGAACGGTTCCCCAAGGAGTGATATGACACCAAAAAAAAAAAAAAAAAAAAAAGGTTAAGAAACCCTGATTTAGAACAAGACCAGAAGAAAGTATTTGAAGATTAGGGAATGTTAGAATAGCTGTCTGGAAAAAAAAGATTTTTTTTTTTAAAGCAAAATAAACCTTGAGCACATTTTGCTCAGGGATTTCTGCAAGTTTCTGCGGATAGCTAAAGACCCTTCCAATCCTTATAATTATCATTTCAAATCCACCACATGCTCAAAATGAAGATAAATTTAGACCCATTGGTTAAGAAATGGATGCCAAGAAGGAGCTCATAGAAAAGGAAATCTGAAAAGATTAGAAAGTCAGAGCATGTAATAGAATCCCCTCCTTTAGGGGAGGCTGAGGCTGGTGGATCTCAGAGTTCTGAGCAGTGGTAGGGCTGGAGACCACTAGTGTCTGCACTGTTTGGCATCAATATGGTGAGGTCCTGGTGGGTGGGGTGCCTAAAGAGGTGCAAACCAGTCAAGTTAGGAAAAGTATAATAGAATAAAACTTCAGCGAGGATTGTATCAGGACTAGATCATGTGGCCATGAATGGAACTTCCAGTTCAGATGAGACAGGGAGATAGGAAGGGTTTGTACCCTGTTCTGAATGAAAGGCATTAATAACCCCACATAAAGTCTCCGCTCATGGGACCAGACCCTCATTTGTTACCTCCTATCTGGCTAACAAAAGTCTACATAGGATTCCCGGAATTCATCCTCTCCCCTCTCCAATCCATTCTTCACGTCTGTCAAATTGATATTTCTTTAGGTACAGGTCTGTCTGAGCACTTCGACTCCTCTAGAAGCAGATATGGCTCCTTGTGGCCTCTGTTGGTCAATTTAAACTCTTTACAATCTGACTCCAGGATTTGTCTGTCTCTTTGCACAGTCTTCTTGTACTTGCGCTCTGTGCTCAAGCAAATCTGCCCATTTGCTGTACTCTGACCATGTCATTCCATCATCTTCTTTCTCCATGACGCACAGGTGTCTTCCCAACCTAAAATATGCTCCCTCCTTACTTCCTCTTGGTTGAATCCCTTGCTTTCTTCAAAGCTCTACTCAAGTGCCCCTCCTATATAACACCCATCCTCAGCCCCCCTCTTAATTATTTTGAGTTGATTCTGATGTGTTTTGGACTAATAAATCTGTGCGCCTGTTGTTTTCTCTCAGTCTAGAAGGTAAACTCCTTGAAAGCACAGGCTGCTTCATTTAGCTTTGTCTCTCCATTACCTGCACAATGTAAGTACTTAATAAAACCTTATGGGCTGATTGAACTCCTCAGATCGGTTCCCTGAAGAATTTTTCCTCCTAATTGACAACTCACTTTGCTATATTATTTTAAGGTTCACAAAATGTTCTCATCATAACTTTGTGGGGTGGGCACTATAGATAATATTGTGTCCATTTTACAGATGAGGAAAGTGAGTTTTAGAGAGGCCAATGGTCACAAAGCAGTGATCTAAATCTCTTCCTCACTTCCAATAATTCTAGATTTAGAGCTAAAAGTTCTCCCTCTCATTTTGAAGTTGAGGCATCTGAGGTGCCGAGATGAAATAAGTTGATGCAGGTTATATAGGTAGTCAGGGCAAGTGTCAAGATTTGAACCCTTTGCCTCTGACTCCAAATCTAGCCCATCCCCCACCCTACCAGGCCGCTGTCTTCATCAAGAGCCTGGGTCTTCTTGAATCGTTTCGCTTCCACGAGACTGTGTCTATCATTTATGTCTTTTTCTTCCTTTTCCTTTGAGGTCTCCTGCTTCTCTCTGTCAGTTACCCAGGGTTTTCCCCATCCTCTGCAGAGGCACTGGCTGGCTGGCTGACTCTTTGTTTTCAGTGTATTCTGGTCTTGTGGCGGGGTAAAGAGATTAGGCGGCCGCATGTTTGGATCTATGGTTTCAGACAGTAACAACACTTACCCTCCTCTAGAGGAAGTGTTTGTCATCTTTAGAACCCGATATTCATAAACACACACACCAACTCAAGTAGGAAGAAGGTGTTTATTACCTTCACTTGTCACTGGAATTGTGGGGAGGGAAGGGAGCCTGACCATGGCCTTGGTCTCCTCAAAGGCAAAATGACCATAAAGTGCAATGGATCTCACAGAACGTGGTGGTAAAAGTCAAAGATCTCCAGAAATACAAGAGAGTGTCATCATGAATGGTTTCTTGACCTTGGGTGATGTCTCAGGTTAACTAACTTCCAAGTTTCAAGGGATTCTCAGTGAGGTGTTGCCTCAACAATTAGGAGGTAAGCTCCTAGAGTATCATCACTGCTTAACACAGTGCTTTGCACACAGTAAGTGCCTAATAAATGTTTCTATTCCTCATTCACTTTTACAGGGGTCTGCCCAAATGAGGGCTCCATCTTGGGCTAGGTGTATGTGGCAGTCTGGCTTTCAATCTATAATTGCTTCCTATCTACCTACGATGGGGTAAAGAAAAGAACTTTTGGTTGGTTACTGAGCCCAAAAGGCTCTAATGTCTCGACCCCTGACTTTTTCCCCCCTTATCGTTTTGGAGTAAGGGGAACAAACAAGTCACTGGATGGGGGAAGAGCCTCAGGCCTTCTTTCACCAGAGCCATCATGAAGCCAGAGAGCTCATGACTTCGTGGTTAACCCTGGGACCCAGGAGGATGGGGCCAGGGCATTATAAGATTCCAAACATTCAGAGGAACAGAGGTCTTGTGATCAGGGTCAAGGCAGGAATTGCTCAGCAGCTGGGTCTGTCAAGGAGCAATCTGACTGGCTCATCATAGAAGGAGATCCAGGGGGACTCAGCCACCATGTCCCACAAGCATTGTCTGTGCCACATTTAAAGGTGAAGTGTAGGAGGTCAATGTAGCCATTTTAAGTTTGGGCTTACTGTAACCAGGGACTGAGGTGGCA
Source organism: Bettongia penicillata ogilbyi (assembly GCA_023548195.1). Taxonomy (NCBI): domain Eukaryota; kingdom Metazoa; phylum Chordata; class Mammalia; order Diprotodontia; family Potoroidae; genus Bettongia; species Bettongia penicillata. Next base: position 126,596 of record JAJHZJ010000497.1, read on the forward strand.
TAAAGGAGAGTGTGCCCCCAGCTTGTTTAGGATGTTGTTTTATTTCTGTTCCTGCTATATCATTTCAGTAAATATCTGTTGTAAAAGCTAACTGATACTAATTGGTTAAACAATATTGGGATGTTAATCAATGGGTCAACTAGTGATACCAAGGAAATATCAACTCTAGCTGGAAATGAGATTAAGGGAAGCATACCAGAATGGGTGCTCAAGTCAGTAGAAGCAGGAGAACCAAAACCGCTCAGGTACCCCCTAGAACCTTGAAGGGGCATTAATCCTCTGGGAATCTGAATCAAGTGTAACAACACCTCCCTCTGAGTTCAGTCATATGGCTACACTCAGATGGAATAGATTCAAGGTTTTTCACTATCCTGCTTGAACTTCTCTGGAATTTATCTAGTTTATCAACGTTTTTCTTAAATTGTGGCTCCTAAACACATTTCCAGAGAAGACGGACCCTCATAATAATGGATTGACTAATAGTAAGGCAGGCAGCTCTCATAGAAGACTGAGTACTAAACTGGGAGTAGGAAGATCTGAATTAAAATCCTTCCTCAGACATAGGCCCTTATTATGATAAATAGGATTTCATTCATCAATATAGATCAGTTAGATACTAAGGAGTGAGGCATGTAATTCAAAGGCAGTTCACACCATCAGAGAAAATCCTGATAGGGGTGTATAGTTGATAGGATGAACTGGCCACAGCAACTAGAGCTCAGGGGCAGGTGGTGGGTGGTGCATGGATTGGAATGGGGAGCCTGTCCTAGAGGAACTAAGAATGTTGGTCAGAGAACCAAGGCAGAGACAGATCACTGCAGTGTACTGGAAACAGGTCTGAAAAAGGACATGGCACCAGGAGACCTGCACTTGAGTACTGCCTGTAACATTCGCTAGCTGTGTGACTTTGAGCCAGTTATCTGGCCTCGTTAAGTCTCAGCTCCCTCATCAACAGAACAATCTCTAAGGTTTCTTCTAACTCCATGAATCTGAGGGGGACTCATTTTGGGGGAATGGGGTACAAAGCAGAAGTTCTGTCAAAGGGAATAATACAAGAGCCCAGTTACCAGAAATGCACTAAGACAGAGAGCTCTGTCCCAGGGGGACAAGAGAGGAGGCCATCAGGATGTGTCAGAAATCAGAGCAGGGCACCAGGAAGTCTGACCATACTGAGTTACTGGGAGCAACTGGCCAAGGGTTCCTTGTATTCCATCTGCCGAGGACCAGCTCCATCCCAGAGTGGAGAGAAAGACCAAGCACATAGGAGGGACTCCAGGTCTAAACATGGGAAAGACTCAGGGACCGTAGATTGATCTGCTCACAACTTTCCCTTGAAAGTGGGAAAAAACTGGAATAGAAATAAGCACTAAATAATAACCATAAGAAGAAAATGTTGGATTAAATGGTATGAAAAAATGGTGGAAAAAGAGAACTATCCTCAATCTAGCAACCAACAAGCATTTATTAAGGTTATCTTCTAGTCACTGGGCACTATCCTTATCTTGGCAAATATTGACAAGGGGGCTTGTTCTAACTGAGGAGACAATGTATGTAAACCACTGTATACAGGTAAATATAGGAGACATGGGAGGTAACCTAAGGCAAAGGCATGAGCAGTGGTGAGGACAAGAAAGGCCTGGGAAGACGTGCTATTTGAGCTGATTCTTAAAGGAGTCCAGGAAATCTGAGAATCAGAGATTAGAGGGAACGCATTCCTGGCATGGGGACGACCAGTGAAAAGAATTGAAGACGGAAGATGGAGCTCTGCATGGGAGGAAGAGGAGGGGGACTACGCCTTCTGGATTATCAAGTAGGTGCAGGGAAGTAGTGTGTTAAAAGCCTGGAAAGATAGGAACAGATTGAGAAGAGCTGTAAATGCCAACAACCGAGTTTATGTTTGATCCCAAAGGCAACAGGGATTCGGTGGAGTTTACAGAGTGACATGATCAGACTTGGCCATAGGAAAATCCCTTTGCAGTCTATGGGGAGAAATTTCAAAAGGAGAGAGACTTGAAATGAGGGAGTCAATTAAAAGGGAGCCAGGCAAAAGGTGATGAGGACCAGAACTAGCTGTGTGAGTAGAGAGATGCTGTAGCAAAAGTAAAGACAATTTGACAATTGACTGGACATTTGGGCTAAGAGAGGAGACAGGCTTAGAAATCTGAGAACATGGAAGGGCAATGGTGCTCTCAACAATAATAGGTAAGTTTAGAAATGAAGGTGCGTTTAGGGTGAGAGATAATGAGTTCTGCTTGGAGCGCGTTGAGTGAAATATCTATGGATCATCCAGTCCAAAATGTCCACTACTCTCAAGATCAGACTGTGTTGGAGCTCAGGAGAGGCTAGGGTTAGAGAAGGAGCTCTGGGAATCATCTACATAGCAGTGATCTTCAGACAAGTGGGAACTGTTGAAATCTCTGAGAGAATACCAAAAGAAAGAAAATGAGGGCTTAGGGATAGAACCTCAGGGAATTCTCACGAGAAACACAGTGGATAAATCCCAAGGTCAAACCTGCCTCAGGTCCTCGTTAGCTGCGCGACTCAGGGCAAGTCACAAAACTGCATTCAGTCTCAGTTTCCTCATCTGTAACTCTAAGATAATAATACCTAACGCACAGGATTATCGTGAGAATCAATTCAGCTATGTATCGAAAATGCTTTGTAAAATCTTAATACCTGTATAAATGCTAGTTATTATTCTTAACAGGGTTGAAGAACCAGCCCAAGAGACTGAGGAGTGGTCAGACATGTAGCCAGAGAGCCAGCAGAGAGGAGGGGGAGAGAAACCCAGAGGGGAGACAGTATCCAGGAGGAGCAGGTGCTTGGTGGACACCAAGAAGGATCAAGCTGTAGAGGGGGCTATTGGTTCAGACCATTAAAGAGTCAACTTTGAAGAGACCAGTTGCTGTGGAATAATAAGGCCAGGATCCTACCCCCTTAAGGTAGGTTTTCTTTGGAACAGTCTATGGTTTTATAACAATTTCCTAATAAGAAACTCCCTCTACTAATCCTAGAGCATGAGAAAGTTCCCTGGGGCAGGAAATGGTTAAATGATTTTGTCCAGGGTGTGTCAGGGGCAAGACCTGAACACAAGTCTACCTGATTTGGTGACCAGCACACCATCTGCTTTAGCCCAAAGCCTCTTGGTTATGTTTTACCTTGTTACCTAAGATATAGACTGTGTGGAATGCTAGAAAGGAAGAGCTTTGTCCTGGCAAATAAAAAGATAGGATGATCCTTCAGGTTGTCTTTTAGGTGCCTAGAAATTTCATTCCTTAAAAATACCAGGCCAACTACATGATTTGTTATGTCCCCAGCCTGCTTCAAGCCAACCAGAATTGTGAGGAAGAAAGAACAGTCTATTTCTCCCTTAACCCTTCAATGGTGACCAGTCAGAATTCCTCAGGGCCCTTACATAAAAGGGGCCTCTATGTTCTTCCTTGATGGGCTCCAGAATTTCCAGGTGAGTTTCCATTGGCATGTGGACAGGCAAACCATGATATTTATCTCTCAACAAGACTGTGGTATAATAGAATCATCAACTCTGGAGCCAAAGGGCCTGGGCTCAAATCCTGCCAACTTGTGTGGCCTTGAGCATATTACCTGATTGCCCTGGGTTTGTTTCCATATTTCTAAAATGAAGGGATTAGATTAAGCATCTCTCATTTGTACACCGGCTGTTCCCTGTAACCTGAATATATGCCCCAGCTATTTCTTAGAATCCCTCAATTCTTTCAAAATTCTACCTAATAATGCCCCCTTTCTAAGAAGCTTTGACTGGTCTCTTCCTCCCTTCCCCCTTTCCTCCAGTTAACACAGACCTATCCTCCTGGTCTCTTCCTCCCTTCCCCCTTTCCTCCAGTTAACAGAGACCTCTCCTCCTGGTCTCTTCCTCCCTTCCCCCTTTCCTCCAGTTAACACAGACCTCTCCTCCTGATCTCTTCCTCCCTTCCCCCTTTCCTCCAGTTAACACAGACCTCTCCACCTGGTCTTTTCCTCCCTTCCCCCTTTCCTCCAGTTAACACAGACCTCTCCTCCTGATCTCTTCCTCCCTTCCCCCTTTCCTCCAGTTAACACAGACCTCTCCTCCTGATCTCTTCCTCCCTTCCCCCTTTCCTCCAGTTAACACAGACCTCTCCTCCTGATCTCTTCCTCCCTTCCCCCTTTCCTCCAGTTAACACAGACCTCTCCTCCTGATCTCTTCCTCCCTTCCCCCTTTCCTCCAGTTAACACAGACCTCTCCTCCACGAATCGTTTTCATAGTAGATCCTTGGATATCATCTGCCTCCTATCCCTGGATGATCTTGGGCAAATCCCTTCCACTCTCTGGCCCTCAGTTTCCCCATAAAATCAGAGGGTCAGACTGGATGAACATGATGGACCCTTCCTGTTCTCAGTCTTTGACTTGATGCCTCTCATTTTCCATGATTTCATTCAAGTCTCTTAAATTAAATACCCTGAACAGGATTGTTTAAGAAAACTATTTTGTAAACCTTAAAGTGGTCTGGAAGCATGAGCCAGCCTAGTCTAGGCTCCTCATCAGAGGCTTCCTTTGGAGCTCCTGAGTGATGGATGTTGTAGGGTTTGCTTGCATATTTTGGGTAATGTTCTCAGTTTCTTTTTATTTTAGTGAGTTACCTATGACTTGTTTTTACAAAACAATCAGCCTTTCCTGCTCTCTCCCTACCCTATTCTCTGGAATTAAGACTTCTCCTGTTACCAAAGGAAAACAGCTGAGTCAAAACAATTGTTGTTGTTCGGTTGTTTCAATAGCATCTGACTCTTTGAGACCCCATTTGGGGTTTTCTTGGCAAAGATCCTGGAGTGGTTTGCCCTTTCCTTCTCCAGCTCATTTTACAGATGAGGGAACTGAGGGAGAGTGAAATAACTTGCTAGTAAATGTCTGATGCTGGATTGGAACTGACAAAAGTGAGTCTTCCTCACTCCAGGTCTGGTATTCTATATATTGAATTTCTTCAAAAATGCAGTAGGTTGTACCAATAAAGGTTATAGTTATTGTAGCTCATAATCCATAAAGACGTATCCCTATCCTAAGAGGAGGGATATATTATAAAGGCAACAAAAGTAAAATAGCTACTAGCAGTTATATAGCAGTCTGAGATCTATAAAACACTTGACATATGTGAACTCATTTGATCCAGACGTTTTCCATTCTCTAGGACCAACATATTGTACTTGCCGTCTTGTGCTTCCCCCAACCAAGATGTTGTAACAATTTCATCGAAAGTCGTTCTAACCACCGTGCCATTGTGACTTCATAGTGGTTGGATGTTAATTGTATACAAAGGATCAGATAAGAATTAGGGTTTGTCTACCATGTTTGCATAGAAAATTCTACTATTTGGATAAAATTCTGAATATCCCAAATGCACATTTAATTTCAATTTGATATTCAAAGTCAGAATTATTAAATGCTCTAATGGTAGGGAAATATAAACACTGTGATGAACAGTTCAATGAATATACCATAGCTGGTAAACACATTCCTTCTATAGCCACCTGCCCGGATATCAATGGTGGGACTGTTGGGAGTGTGCACCAAGATAAATTCTGCCCTTTGTTCTTGCCTTACAGCTCTGTGAAAGTCAACAGGCTTGAAGCAGATGGGTGGAGGGGGCCTAGGCCTGTACTCCTATCTCATTGAGATTGTAGAGATCCTTGTCTAGATAAGCGGCCTCTGCTTCCTTCTGACCAAGGACAGTTCTGAGGGTAGCTGGGCCTGACTCTCTCCCTCTTCCCTGCCAGCAAATTACAAATCTGTTCAGTGAGTACAGAACAGTCTGGTTTGAGAAGGTGAAAAGGTTAACAAAGGAATCCTTTGTAGACTGTTTTCAGAAGGCATTGAGCATAAATGCCCTCAGTTTTTGATCTTTGTTGAAAGGTTGAAAAGTTTGCTGTTGAAAGGTTATAGTCAATAAAGTGGGCACATTTTTCCATTTATCACGTTTATAGTTCCCTTTGAAATAAATCCTAAAGTTGTCCAACACAGAGCTCTAACTAGCATTTCTTGTGCCGGAGCTAAGCACCACAAAATGTTCTGGGGCAAAGACAAAAGGGGCAAGGCAGAATACATATGGTGGGACCTTAGAACTCTTGACAGAAGGTCCCAATGTGTATGTGGGGTTACGGGGTAGGGGGAGTTTAGAAAACTAAGCTGCATGTTAGTAGGGCTTGGGGAAATAGGACACCACAAAGAGTAGGAGAGAGAGTAAGGCCGACTCAGGCTTAGTGAGAAGCTCACCTGGATCCCAGTTCCAAGGGTTAATCATTCTTACTAACTAGAAACCAAGCTCATTGTTTCTATCTGCTAAGGCAGTTTAAATGTCGTTAGGCCCCCTCTAAACTTTTGTACCCTGGGACAAATTCCTCACTAGTTGCAGTTTCATTGCCAAATGTCTTTGCCAGAGCATTCCAAGCGGATGTCTGCTCATGCCACTGAGATGACAGAAAATAATACTAAGAGCTATGTAATATAGAGAATTTATCTGTACCTGGAGATTGACTTATTTATTGTTTTCAAGAAAATATTCTGCAGAATGTAATAGGAGGAGACTACAGCTGTTTATGGGAAGCAAAGAGGGTGGGAGATGGCTCACGGCCTGTGCAGCTGATATCATACCTGGGTAATATCTCTGCAAGCAAATGATCTGTGGTGGCTTCCTTTAAGGCTCAGCTGGGAGACTGACTGCTGTCTTCTTCCCATTGGATACTCCAAGCCAATTACTCAGTGTATACATGGTCCAGGCCTAGCCAGTTAGTCTCCCTCATTGGAATGTAAGGTCCCTGAGGGCAGGGCCTAGTTTACCCTCTAAGGCATTTGGGAAGGCCTTCATAAACGCTTATTGATTGATTAATTTGGCCACAGGAATTTTTCCTCTACACACGTGCTTTTTTCTCTGGTGAATTGCAAAGGGCAATTGTTTCCTGGAGGTGTCAGTGAACCACTGAGGCAGCTCTGGAGTGTCCTGGAACAAGAGACAATGGAGAGCAAGTGATTACCGATAGACTCCATGACAGTCTTCAGAAATACACACACACACACACACACACACACCCTCATGCACAGACACACACAAACACACACACAGACGCACACACACTCACAGACACACATACAAACACACACACAAACACACACCACACACAGACACACACTACACACACATACTTACACACAGACACATACCACACACACACACAGACACACACACACCCTCATGCACAGATACACACACACAAACACACACATACACAGACACACACACAGACACATACACAGGCACACTTATCTGCAGCTCTGGCAAAGAACAAGTAGATTCTGTGAAAATTACAGGCTTTCTTTTAGCTAAGACTGTTCAGATGTGACTAGGACATGTTCTATAGCTAATGGGGGGAAAAAGCAAAAAGGCAAATTGAATCCACGTGTAGAAGCAAGCCATGCCGTGGGTGGGCTGTCGGAAGGCTCAGGACCTCAGAGCAGGAATCAGCTGGGTCACGAATCCGCACACACGAGACTCATAGGAAGCCTGACAACTTTGAGTGAGAATATCTAATTAGCAAAGAAAACCTCAGTGCCTGCTCCTTCCCTTGCAATATTCCCACCATGTCCAGAAAAATGGCAGCCCAGGACAAGGTATGAGGCATCCCCTCCCTGTGTCTGTGGCTGAAGAAAAGCCCTCACATGCACGTGCACACACACGCAGACATAAACACTCACATGCATACATATGCACACTTTCACACACACACACTCATGCACACACACAGCCATAAGGCATACAAGGCTCCCTTTGAGACAGAGTAAGCAAACTTTTCTTTGGGGAGGAGGGAGAATCCCATACAGTTGTGGGGAGGACTCCTCCTGGTATGGTCAGAACTTGAGCCCTTTCATCCTGGCTCTGCCTCAGGCTACTGGTGGGATGCTGGACAAGTCACTCACCTCACCTTTGAGGGTCAGGGACAATGTACCCAATTCCAGGAAACCTCATTTCACCAGACTGTGCTATTGTGTGAGATGATTCATTGCTGGAAAGCTCTTAGCAAATGTTTAACAATGAACAGCCTTATTAATTTTATTTTTTTTAAAAAACCCTGTTAGATCTTTGACTGAGCCTTCCTGAGTCATGCCTTTACTCTTGGTAAATTGACTTGGGCATGTGTCCTTTCTTCCTATGAAATATATACTCCTTGAGGTCAGAGAGCTTTTTGATTTTGTCTCTGCAGGCACCAAATCTAACACATAGGAGACACTTTATATGTACTTGCTGAATTTGATTCAAGAAGTCCTGGGTTCAAATCCTGCCTTAGATAGTTACTACAAGTAACAGCCTCTCTGACCTTGGTTTCAGAATGATTATCAATAGTAACTGTTGCTCTTTTCCTTCCAGCTCTATTTGCTTATTTTTTTTTTCTTTCTTTTGCTCATTAAAGAGGTCATTCCCTGATTACTTCTAAAAAAGGGATTCACCGAATGGGCATTACCTCACTCTAAGTGAGTACCTGAATAGGCAAAGGTTTCCCAGCAGTCATCCTGATGAATATCTGGTCACTGGATCCAGATGGCTCAGGAGGATAAAGTGAGGCTGGTGACCTTGCACAGCCCTCCCTCACTCGAAACAAAGTCAATTGCAAGTCATGTCAACATTTCTCTGATGTCATGGTCTTCTTCAAAAATGAAGGACAAACATAGACCCCTTCCAGGGGCTAGGGTGAGGATTACATGATAGAATGAATGCAGACTGCTTTTCAAACTTTAAAGAGCACATGACCTTCCATTTCCCATCTCTGCGCCTTTGCAGTGGCTGTAGCCCATGTCTGGAAAGCTCTCCTTCCTCCTCTCTGCCTACTGGTTCATTTCTTGGCTTCCTTTAAGACTGAGCTCAAGTCCTCCATTCTACAAGATGCCTTTCCTAAGTCCCTTCCCTATCCCAGGATCCTTCCCTTTGAGTTTACCTTCCATTTATCATATATGATAAATATATTTCATATCATATATTTCTGTATCTGTATATTGCATACATAACTAGGACATACAACATACAAATAGACATGGAAGATATATGCATATAACAGACATGTAAGTTATACATGCACATGTAAGATACATGCAGGGTACTTATGTAATTGGAGCTGTAAGATGCATGTGAATATAAGATGCATATATAATTGGACATGTAAGGCACAGGTTGCATACATTTATATCTGTATCTTACATGTCCAATTGCATAGATATCTTACATCTATACAAACATGTATAATGCAGACCTGCATTGGGCATCTGTATCTTGAATGCCTAATGATATATGTGTATCTTGCATGTATACATATGTAAGATATATATGTATAAGATACATAGGTATACATATGTGTACATAAATGTATCTTATAAGCCCAATTTTAAGTCTGTTCATGTTCCCCATTAGAACGTGAGCTCCTTCAGGGCAGAGACCACTTTTTTTGCCTTTCTCTGTATCCCTGGTGCTTAGCACAGTGCCAGAATGAATGAATGAATAAATGAATGAATGAATGAATAATTTATGAAGTCTATATTATGGACCCAGGCACTGTGCTAACCACCAGCTGGTGATTACTTAACCTTATTTTTCTTTTCCCTTCCATTTTATTGCTGTCCTTTGGTTTGTTTATTTTTTTTACACCACTCATTTCCTCATGTCATACACACACACACACACACACACACACACACACACACACACACACACACCCATTGAACCCTGCCCTACACCAAGGAAAAACAGTTCAACAGTGCCATCCCACAAGTGACTTGCACCAATCAGCCCATACCATACTCTTACAAGATGTATACGTGGTTGCTGTCTGATGGGAAGGAGAATTGACTCACATATGTGAGACAGATATCTGATCTGGGATCTGGCCCACTCTATCTTCCCAAGGAAAGAGTGATTTCTGCCTTTGTTGGGACAAAGAGCAGTCCTTCCCTGCACTGTCTCCAAGGGGGTAATTGGGCTAAAAATTATATCTCTCCATTGCTCATCCACTACATGTGGTCTAGGGATACAATAGGTTCAGAGCTTATTTATTAAAGTAATCAACATAGATTAGGCAAGACAATAGAACACACATAAGCACATGCTATTTTTGGCTTGGGAGCAAGATGAAACCCATCTGAACCAACAAGAAAATAATAGGGGGAGGGGCTTTTAGAGAGCTCTCTAGGACATCTCTGGAAGTCGAAGGCAGGCTTTGACCCATAGAACCTTTCAGATCGCCATTTCAAGGTCCACACTTGCCTTTCTCAAGCATACCCTCCAATTATCTGAAGAAGTTCCTTCTCTGCCCACCCAAGTACAGGGCATTGTGGCTCAGCATTCTCTGAGGCAGTTATGTCCCCTGACACATAAACAGTACAGCACAGTCACAGGGTTATCCAAGTGGGAAAAGGTATTAGGCTCCAAAATCTATAGTTTTCCATTTCTTCCCTGAGGGGAGAATTGTTCAGCCTTCTGCTCTGTAGGACTGGGACTGCCTATCTAAATTTATTCAATGTTGATAAGATTTAGAGATATGAGAAAACTTATGGATCTCCTAGTCCAATGATTTCACATTTTACAGATGAGGAAACTGAGGTCCAGAGAGAGAGAAGTAGAATCTTAGAAAGAGCTCTGGACCCAGAGTCACGGGAGACCTTGAATCCATTCCACTTCTGACACCTACTAACTGGGTGTCCATGGGTGAGTCATTTAGATTTTCTTGAGTCCTAGTTTTCTGATTTGTAAAAGGAATCAATTCTGTAATGCCCCCTTCCCATGGATTTTATAAGGTGTGTACAAGCTTTTTTGCAAGTCTTTTTGCAAGATCTTTATAAATAGCTCAAGGCTATTCACCTCTTTGTTTTGCATAGAAGGAAACTGAGGCTGGGGGAGATTAAGTGACTTGTCTAAGGTCATACAGGTAGTAGATGACTAAGCTGGGATTCATACTCAGGTACTCTTAAGTACAGATCTAGGGTTCTTCCCAACACATCCTTCTCTCTCTCCCTGAGAATCTTAGGGTGCTTTTCATGAAAATGGACACATTGCAAGACACTGAGATGGAACTGAATGGCCATGTCAGTATATTTTTAAAATAACCCACTTTTTAAAAATAAAAGAGCCAAAAGGAAATCGACTTTCCCCAAACATGAAATGGCTCCTGTATTTCAGAAGAGTGAGGGAAGAGTTCAGCCATCAATGCCTTCCTGAAAAGAGATCCCAAAGGGAACCCCTCTGAAGCAGCAGCAGGCTCACCTGTCAGGGGGCCTCATTTCCTGGTTTTAGTTTCGGTTTTTTAACAAGGGGTAATGCAAACTGAGGAGTGAGTTTTCCCAGGAAGTTATCGGATGACTTGGGTGGTATAAGAATGTGCCCCCCACCCCCTTCAGACAGAGGACAAGAAGTCACATTGCCCTTTTGCCATATCAGGCCCATGACACATTCACTTCCTTCTGAGTTAAAACTGAGTGAGGGCTTTCTAATGCCCAGGAGCCAGCTCAGTGGAAATCTATCCATCTCACGTAGCCAGGACATAATACTGGACTCTGGCCAACAGACCAAATTCTGACCTCACACAAAACTGGTCATTGGATTTGGACTCTATGAGGGGATTCTCGGTCCCCAATTACAGACCTGTTAGTGACTAACAATGAAAACCCAAAGCTGATGGGCCAGTGGGGATCAAGGGGGCAAAGAACAATCACTGTCTAGTTCTAGTCAACCTCAGACACATTTCTTCTCCCTGAGACTCAGTTTTCTTATTTATTAAGTGAAGAAGGTGGAACAGATGGCATCCAAGGTCCCTTCCAACCTGAAAATTGTGACTTGTGATCTCTCTATTAGCAGTTGCTGGTTGTTCTCAAGACATTTGCTAGCTAGTCAAAAATGAATAAAATATACCCAAAGACCAGATTCCCATTTACCCTTTCTTCTTAGGGTTGTTTAGCAGAGAGCAGTGGTTCCAGACACAGGCACAGACTTCGGTTTTTCCCTAGGTTCTGTTAAGACAGACACCTCTTTGAGAAAGGGGTTCTTAACCTGAATTCTGTGATTTGGGGTTTTAAAAAGTGTGTTGACAATTGTATTTTAATATATTTGGTTTCCTTTGTGATAGCAAATATTTAATCTTATGCAGTTACAAACATTATTTTAAGAGGTGGTTCAAAGTTATAGCAGGCCAAAGGGTCCACCAAAAAGGCTTAAAATGGTGTGTGTGTATATATTTATACACATATATATATATATATGTGTGTGTGTGTGTGTGTGTGTGTGTGTGTGTATGTGTACATTCACACACATATGGAGAAAAGGAGAGAGAAACTATGTGTATATGTGTATAAACAGCTTATATCTTAGTCTTCAAAACTTCCTGGCACATGCGCACATAGTAAGTGCTTAATAAATGTTTATTGTTGAATAAGAACTATTGCCCACAATCAGCACTCTTTGTTCTTGGTCTGGGAATAGGGGGACAGGGAAATTGCCATCTTAAAAGTACAGCCTGTTGGGAGAACAGGAGAGGGAGCACCCCTTCTTGTTGACCCCTGCCACTGACCTAGGGCCCACAAATTGAGCGCAGAAGGAATCAGAAGTAGGGAGTCCTCAAGGACGCCAGACTCAGCACCTGAGGCTGGCCGGCCAAGCCGGAATTCTGGTCCTTCCTGTTGTCATACTATGGAATTCCTTGTAACGGGAGGCAGACTCCCGAAGCAGAAAGTCAGGCCTGGCCCTGATAAAGCTGACCTCCAGCTACAATGGGTGGCTGTTTGTGAGGACAGCTGGAGACCATCCTTATTCCAGGCCTGTACAATGTGTGCTGGGGGTGGAAGGGCTGGCTTCCTTCCTGTGCTGGAACACAGATGGCTCTAGGAAACAGCCCAACTTCTCATTTACAAACCAAACCTGTCGTGCAAATCACCTGGGTGGCGTGACCAGTCCTCCTTTGACTCCAAAACAGGTAAGAAACAAACGGAGGAGAGCGAGAACAGCCCAAGCCTTCTCCGGGCCTCTTTGGCTGGCTGGTTGACTTCAGCAGTAGGCCCTTAGCCAGAGGATGTGTTTCCATTCAGATTGCCCCCTCCTCAGGCCGTCTGGAATATTTCTCTCTGCTTCTCTACATCTGACCACATTCAAGCTCTTGGGTGGGTCTCACTTGTTCACTTTCATTCTGCCCTGCTTTGGGCAAAGTATTGGGCTGGGCCCTGGGGTCAGGGAAAAGAAAGCTCTGAAATGCCATTAATATGGGGATCTCTCAGGTGAGGAAACTCCCTCACCAAAGCAAGGCTGCACCTTCCCTGACTTACAGTCTTAGGGAGTTGCCTGGAGCACCGACAGATTAAGTGACTTGCCCAGAGTCATACAGCCAGTGTCAAAAGCAGAAGGAGAGCTCAGTGTTTCTGGATCAGACTTGAGTGTGATCAGCGGCCCAAAGGCCCTGGGGATATTCTCAGAATATTCTGCTGGATCTCTGGTCTCATGGATGGGGCCATGGCCTTTGAGGATGTAGATCTCACCCCACACCTGTTATCCATAAATTCTCCATAGAGGCCCTTCCTACATGCTGAGAGCCTTCCTCCCTGCCTCAAGGTCAGGAGAATACCAGTGGAACCCCAACCCTTTCTTTCTTTCCTCTATACTTTTTCCTAATTCCTTATTTGTAGACTTTGCTCTCTGAGCACTTCAGCCTTTCAGATCTCTTAACCATAAGACTGAAGGACATTGGCATTAAAAAGATGGATTTCTGGGTCAAGAATACGTCTGGGATCCTTCAAAAAACTTTCAGCCAAAGGCAGTCCAACCTGCTTTTCTCCTCATGTTCCCTTCCAGGTCTGACTCAGTGTCCATTTCCAGTTTCTGTCTAGAGGATAGGAAGTCACCCTTAGTTATTTCCCCAGCTATGAATCATAGCCCTTAGAATAGACACATTTTTCATCTTCTTGGTTGTCCCCTGATGGAGAGTAGTCCAAATTTTTGAAAACTTATGGAACTCATCTTCAAGGTTCTGTAGTGTTCTGACAAAGTACAAAATGTACAAAAACAAAAATGAAATACTCCTTGCCCTCAACTAGCTTATATTCTACAAGAATGATATGCATGTAGAGAAAGGCTGGTACCTAGTAGGTGCTTAATAAATGTTTTTTGATTAATTAAGCCATTGATGATAGCACTAGCAGACACAATGGATAGAGGAAGACCTGAGTTTGAATCCTGCTTCTAGCTATGTGACTTAGAGCAAGTCACTTCATCTCTTTCTGCCTCTGTTTCAACATCTGCAAAACGAAGATAATAATAGCATCTGATTCACAGGATTGTTGTGATAATCTAATTAGATAATATATAAATAATGGTAAATTTTAAAGCGTTACATCAAAGTTAACTATTTGTCATTGTTGTGAAGCACCTTCTATGTGCCAAGTACTGTGCTAATCCTCATAACAACTTCAGGAGCCAGGCAGGACTCATAATATTAACCCAGTTTTACAGACAAGGAGACTGAGCAGCAGCCACATGACTCACCAATGGATACTCAGCTAGGAAGAAAGTAAGACAAGATTCAACGCCAGGTCTCCTCTTACTCCAAGGTCAGTGTTCCCTCTAACATGCTACATGGCTTTGCACGATAGCCTAGTGTTATAATTTAACAGGGTCTTCTCCAAGTGTTCTGTTTGCCACATAGACTCCTTGAAGTAAAAGTCATACCAGACATTTCTTCAGTGTTCTCCATGTCAAACAAATAAGGGTTTCATAAATACCTGTTGAAGTGATGTTTTTTTTAATGTAGAATCTAGTACATACTCAGAAACAAGCAAACCACATTCTTACATTGGAAATGTCCAGAAATGGATTTCCTAGTCTGCACAGTAGTCATGAGATGGCAGAGTGCTTTTCCTTATCAATCCTCTGGAAACAGTTGATTACTGTGTTGATGAGAGTTCTTCAATTTTCTGAAGTAGAATTTCTTTACAATGATTCTGAGTTTATTTAAATTGTCCTTCCCGTTCTGTCCATGGCACTATTTATCAGTTCAGACAGGTCTTCCCATAATTCTTGGAAATAATCTTTTTGCCTAAGTCAAATGTTTAGGGATGGAACCATGTTTAGAAGAAATTGTGAGTAGCAAGATGGTACAGCGGATGGAGTACCAGGACTGAAGTCAGGAAGACTCATCTTTCTGAGTTCAAATCTGAGGACAGATACTAGCTGTGTGACCTTGGGAAAGTCATTTAGCCCTGTTTGCTTCCGTTTCCTCATTTGTAAAATGAACTGGAGAAGGAAATGGCAAACTACTGTAGTATCTCTGCCAAGAAAACCTCAAAGTGGGTCATGGAGATTCAAACACAACTGGATTACTCAAAGAAGAAATTGCAATGCACAGAAAAACATGAGTAAAGTTGGAATTCCTCCCCACCTCCAACAAACAATGAGCTCTTAAATGAACTTTTGAGTAAATATAAGTTTTTATACATTGAATTTGCTAACAGTGAGACATATAGGAATGTGCTAACTCCTGGAAGGAGAGAAGAATGAAAGGTCACTTATCTTGGCTTTCAATTTTCTGATAATGCTTTCTGTTCTACACTTCCCCTTCTGAAGGTCATTTTCCTTTATCAGAGAAGGCAGAAGTGTTATAGGTTTGCTCCAATGAATACTAATAAACTCACTCTCATTATTTTCCTGTTTATCCCTAGTACAGGTTCACTCTAGACTTCCTATCTGCTTAACAGCTTTTTCCTCTTATTACTTTTTTTCTCAATTACATGTAAAAACAAATTTTAACATTCATATTTTAAAATATTCTGTCCCAAATTCTCTCCCCTCTCCTTGAGAAGGCAAGCAATTTGATATGGACTATATTTGTATATTGTCATGCAAAACATATTGCCTTATTAGCCACGCTGCAAAAGAAAATATATAAAAAAAATAAAAATATTCTTTGATCTGCATTTAGAGTCCTTCAGGTTTTTTTACTCTGGAGGTGGATAGCATTTTTTATTATGGGTCCTTTGAAATTGTCTTAAATAATTGTCTTAAATAATTCTGTAATGACCAGAATACCTAAGTCATTCACATACTATCATTGTGTAATGTTGTTACTGTATACAATGTTCTCTTGGTTCAGCTCATTTCATTTGCATCAGTTCATATAAGTCTTCCCAGGTTTTTCTGAAACCATCATGCTTGTCACTTTTTATAGCACAATAGTATTCCATCACAATCATATACCATAGCTTATTCAGCCATTCCCCAATGGATGGGCATCCCTTCAATTTCTAATTCTTTGCCACCACTAAAAGAGCTGCTATAAATATTTTTGTATATATAAGTTCTTTTCATTTTTCTTTGATCTCTTTGGGATATAGACCTATTGAATTTCTGGCTCAAAGGGTACACACTATTTTATAGCCCTATGGGCATAGTTTCCAATTGTTCTCCAGAATGGCTGGATCAATTCACAATTTCACCAACAGTGCATTAGTGTCCTAACTTTCCCCACCCCCTACAACATCTGTCATTTTCTTTTTCTGTCATATTAACCAATCTGAGAGGGGTACCTCAAGTTGTTTTAATTTGCATTTTCCTAATCAATACTGATTTAGACCACTTTTGTGTTCTATAGATAGCTTTAATTTCTTCATCTGAAAATTGCCTGTTTGTATCCTTTGACCATTATCAGTTGGGGAGTGATTCCTATTTTTATGAATTTGACTCAGTTCTCTATATATTTGAGAAATGAGGCCTTTATCAGAGAAATTTGCTATAAGATTTTCCCCAGTTTCCTGTTTTCTTTCTAATCTTGACAGCATTGGCTTTGTTTGTACAAGCCCTTTTTAATTTAATGCAATGAAAATTATCCACTTTACCTTCTGTAATGTTCTCTCTTATTTGGTCAAAAATTCTTCCCTTAATCATATACCTGACAGGTAAAATATTCCATGTTCCCCTAATTTGCTTGTGATATTATCATTTATTTCTAAATCATGTACTTATTTTGACCTTAAATTGGCATATGTTATAGGAGGTAGATCTATATTTAATTTCTGCCAAACTGCTTTCTAGTTTTCCCAGCAAATTTAGGCAAATGTTGAGTTGTACACCCAAAGCTTGGGTCTTTGGGTTTAAAAACCACTATATTCTTAGTCACTTACTACTGAATATTGTGTACCTAGTCTATTCCACCAATCCACTACTCTGCTTCTTAGCATCAGATTGTTTTCATGATTCTTACTTTACGGTACAGTTTGAGATGTGTCACTGCTAGGCCTCTTCACCCTTTTTTTTTTTCATTGATTCCCTTGGTATTCTTGATTTTTTTGTCCTTCCAGATAAATTTTGTTATTATTTTTCTAGCTCTATAAAATAATTTTGGGTAGTTTGATTGACATGGTAGTGAATAAATAAATTAATTCAGGTAGGATTGTCATTTTTATTATATTAACTTGGCTTTCCCATAAGCAATTAATAATTTTCCAATTGTTCAGGTATGATTTTGTTTGGGTGAAAGGTATTTTATAACTGTGGTCATGTAATTCTTGGATTTGTCTTGGCAGGTAGTCTCCCAAGTGTTTTCTATCATCTGCAGTTATTTCAAATGGAATATCTTTTTTCTACCTCTTTCTGCTGGGTTTTGTTGGCAATATATAGAAGTGCTGATGATTTATGTGGGTTTATTTTATGTCCTGAAACTTTATTTTTGCTAATTATTTCAACTAGTTTTTTTTTGCTGATTCTCTAGAATTCTCTAAGTATACCATCCATATCATCTGCAAAGAGTAATGGTTTAGTTTCCTCATTGCCAATTCTAATTCCTTCCATTTCTTTTTCTTCTCTTATTGCCATAACTAGCATTTCTAATACAATATTGAATAATAGTGGTGATAGAAATTATCCTTGGTTCATCTCTGATCTTACTGGGAAGGCTTCTACTTTATTCCCATTACAGATAAAACTTACTGATGGTTCTAAATAAGTATTACCTGTTTTAAGGAATGTTCCATTTATGACGATGCTTTCTAGTGTTTTTAATGGAAATGAATATTGTATTTTGTCAGAAGCTTTTTCTGCCTCTATTGAGATAATCATATCATTTTTGTTGGTTTTAGTTATTAATATGGTCAGTTATGCTGATAGTTTTCCTAATATTGAACCAGCCCTATATTCCTGGTATAAATCCCACCTGAGCATAGTGTATGATCATTGTGATGTATTGCTTTAATCTTGTTAAGTATTTTATTCAAACTTTTTGTGTCAGTTACCATTAGAGAAACTGACCTTTATTTTTCTTTCTCTGCTTTTGCTCTTCCTGGTTTAGATATCAGCATTATATTTGTGTCATAAAAGGAATTTGGTAGGACAGTTCCTTTGTCCATTTTTCCAAATAGTTTATATAGTATGGGAATTAATTGTGTAAATGTCTGGTAGAAATAATTTGTGAATTTTGTCCCAGGGATTTTTTCTTAGGAAGCTGGTTTTTGACTTGATAAACTTCTTTTTGTAAAATAGGGTTATGTAAGTATTGTATTTACTCACCTGTTAATTTGAGAGATTTAGAATTTTGTAAATATTCATCCATTTCACTTAGATTGTTGTCATGTAATTGGACAAAATAGCTCCTAATCATTGCTTTAATTGCATCTTCATTAGTGGTGAATTCACCCTTTTCATTTTTGATAACTGCTGCTTTGATTTTCTTCCTTGTTTTTTTTCAATCAAATTAACCAACGCTTAATAACAACCAGTACATCCCTCTTTCTCACTTCATAATTTTATTTTATTTTTTGAAATCATCCCATCATAGTCAATTCACACCTGTGCCCTCTGTCTATATATACTCGTTCTAAATGCCCTAATAATGATAAAATTCTTGGGAGTTACAGGTATCATCTTCCTATACAGCAGTTTAACCTTATTGAATCCCTCATGATTTCTCTTTCATGTTTCTCTTTTTATGCTCCTCTTGGGTCTTGTATTTGAAAGTCTGTTTTTTTTTCTATTCAGCTCTGCTCTTTATATCAGGAAGTCTTGAAATATCTTCCCCTGAAGGATTATATTCAGTTTTGCTGGGCAGGTAATTCTTGGTTGTAATCCTAGCTCCTTTGCTTTCTGGAATATTATATCCCAAGCACTCTGATGCTTTAATGTGGAAGCTGCTAAATCTTATGTGAACCTGGCTGTAGCTTCATGATATTTGAATCATTTCTTTATGACTGCTTTTAATATTTTCTCCTTGACCTACGATATCTGAAATCTGACCATAATATTCCTGGGAGTTTTCCTTTTGGGATATCTTTCAGGATGTGATCAGTGAATTCTTTTCATTTCTATTTTACCCTCTGTTTCTAGGATATCAATGCAGTTTTCCTTGATAATTTCTTGAAATATGATGTATAGGCTTTTTTCTTCATGGCTATCAGGTAGTTCAATAATTTTTAAATTATCTCTCCTCAATCTGTCTTCTAGGTCAGTTGTTTTTTACAATGAGATATTACACATTTTTTCTTTTTTTCATTCTTTTTATTTTGTTTTATTGTTTATTGAGATCTCATGGAGTCATTAGTTTCCATTTGCCCAATTCTAACTCTTAAGAAATTATTTTCTTCAGTGAATTTTTATGCCTTTTATTCCATTTGTCCAATTTGACTTTTAAAGGAGTTCTTTTCTTCAGTGGATTATTTTGTGTGCCTGTTTTTACCATTTGTCCAATTCTGGTTTTTTGTCATTATTTTCTTCAGTATTTTTGTACCTCTTTATGCCAAGCTGTTGATTCTCTCATAATTTTCTTTCATCCCTCTAGTTTCTTTCCCCAATTTTTTTGTCTACCTCTCTTATTTAATTTTTTAAATCCTTTTTGAGCTTTTTCAGAAATTTTTGTTGGGCTTGTGTCCAATTCATATTTTTCTTTGAGGTTTTGTTACAGCTGTCTTCTGAGTTTGTGTCTTGCTCTTTTCTGTCACCATGGTAACTTTTTATGGTCTTTTGTCATTGTTGTTTGCTCATTTTCCAGCCTATTTTTTTTCTTAATTTAAACTTTATGTTATAGGTGGACTCTCCTTCCAGGGTAGAGGGGGAACTGTCCCAAGTTTCATGTTTTTCATGTTGCTGTTTTCAGAGCTAGTTCTGGGGGGCTGCATGTTATCGGTGCTTCCAAGGTGGTATGATCTAGGAGAGGTGTGGTTACTGATCTCTTGGCCTTTATGCAGGAAAAGACCTTTTCCCCCTGTAGCCACAAGTGCTAGTACTTCTTTCTGCCTTGGATCTGAGACCAGGGTCTCCTTTTTGAGCAACCACAATCATTCTTCTCTGATCTGGAACTGTGACCTGCAGCCACAAACACAAATGTACAAATGTTTCTATTCTCCCTGGAACCACGATCCGGGTCCACATCTGGGTAATGCAACAGGGGCCTGAAGCACCACCACAGGGTCCCCTGTAATCTCTTTATGATCAGTTGTCCAACGCCCTTATCATCTGTGGACTGACGACCCAAAGTCACTCCTTCCACTGATGTAGTCACCTCCGAGGCCTGCTGCTGGCATTGCCCAGTGTGGCCTGTGCTATCCTCTGGGTCTGACCACCACTCCAATGAGACAGACTTTCTCACCTACCTCCTACCATTGTCTTGAACTGGGAAATGTTTCACCCCAACCTCTTTTGGGGTTCTGCTGCTCCAGAATTTGATTTGATGCATTATTTTAAAGTTCTTTGGAGAGGAATTTGGGAGAGTTCAGATGAATTCCTACCTCTGCTCTGCCATCTTGGTTCTGCCTCAAGAGTTTTTTAAAAAAATTTATCCTTAGTATATTTTAAAAAAATTTTTTTTGCCAGTCTCTGCTTACTGGGGGCTTTAGCCTTCCTGACACTTTGCCTATAGGACTGTTTGATGCTTTCTTTTGGCTTCATGATGGTTCTACATTCCAATCCTAAGACCCTAAGTGTGTCTGATGAAGGGAGAATACAGAAAAGCACTCTGCAAACCTATATTAATGTGTTATTATTATTTTGTAACTATCTTCTAGGAACCTAAAGGCCACCTAAATAAAAAATCTTATTTTAGAGTTGAGGAAACTGAAACCCAGAGGTGTTAAATGACTCGCCCAAAGTCGCACAGGTAGTGAGTATCAGAGACAGGATTTGAACTCAGGTTCTTGGACCCCAGAGCCAGTATTTTCCCCACTCTACTGTGTTGCCCCAATTTTTTTTAAAATCCGGTTTTGTTGAGCAGTTCCCTGGGCAGACACTAATTATTTTAGACTCTTTCTCCTTTTCTTCCTCATATGAATAATTTGTGTTTGTCTTATCAGAAGTTGGTCATATGATCATAGATTTAGAGCTGGAGTGTCATCTAGTACAAATGTTGCATTGCATCAGTGAAGGACCTCAAGTTCAGAGAGGTTAATTCATTCAATCAAGGACACACAGTGAAAAAGGGCCTCAGACAAGATGTCCAGCCTGCTCAGCTCTAGACCACATTACCTCTCTTTTTGGAGAGTCTCCCAATTCTCCTACGCCAGCTTCAGTTCTAGACTCTGGGACCTTGGTATCCTAGTCATCCTTCCTCAGAACTCTTTGAAGGTCACCTTCCCAAAGTCTAGTGGATTTTCAGAATGTTCCAGCCTTCCCCTTTTAATATATCACAAATTTTGGTAGGGTTTTGGAACTAAGTGGTCAAATTCAAAAGAGAAATTTTCCAAAGGCCTATCAAAAGAAATCTAAAGCCCTGCATAATATTTTCTATTCACATGACCGTGGCATCAGTTTTCCAATCTGGAAAGTGGTGATAGTACTGATACTACCTATTTCACTAGGTTATTGTGAGGAACATACTTTGAAGGACCCTAAAATGCTACAAAAAGAGTCAATTTTCTGCTTTACTTTTAGCATTCCTTTCTGACCAGCATCCTTGTGCATGAGAGTATTTTTTCTTTCTCTGTACAGTCTGAAACAGCCTTCCCTGTTAGATTTGCCACCTATATGCTACAAGTAGCACCTATTAGCTGACAGAGACTTTTTAAAAAATGAAAGCAGCCATGACAGATGCTCCCACTCCTCACAGGCCCCTGAGAAAGTGTTTAAAAAGAAATGCTCTTCATCTCCACAGGGCTATGCAGTGTTGACAAGTCAGTGGGATTCCTTCGTTAGGAAAAGAATTTGCAGGGGACCTGTAAGATAATTGGAGGGTGATGACATGGTGCCATGCCCCATGGCTCACAGCATTTGTGAGACTCAGTAGTCTGTGTTGCAGTTTGGTTTTTGCAGAAGTAAGCAATTAGAGGAGGCTACAGAATTTTGGTGGCCCTGATATCCCAAGCATTCCTAGAGAACTGGATGCCCTAGGAGAATTAAAAGTCTACAAGAAATCGGCTATGATACTTTTCCAGATGGGAAGCCATGGAGAGGCGACCATCCCCATCATCCAAAGGGGTGTCTATGTCAATGAGATCACGGATGCATCAGTGCACTATTCCTCCACTTTCTAGAATGGATCCAGTGTAACAAAGTCATCAGCTAAACAATTTGTCATAAAAGGAATCCCGTTTCCCCCATTTGGTTTTCATTATAAAAATTAGACATGCTTTCATTCATCTGGATTTTTTTTAAAATTCCTCAAATGACTGAATGAAAACTTTTGACATGGAAAAGGTCAACATGGCTGGGTTACCATGTTGATTATTGTGATATTTAGTGTACTTGGCTGTACTTTCAGAACTTTCTGTTCTCTGGGGTCTTTCTTCTCCATCATTTCCTTTTTCTTCCTTCCCCACACACAACCCTTTCCCAGATGACTTACACTTGTCCCTTAGATATGGATACCCTGACTCAGTACTAGACTGCTCACTGAACTTGGAGTCAGGAAACCTCAATTTGTATCCTGACTCCTCTGGCCTTAACAAGTGCTATGAGAGTGGGCGAGGCATCTAACCTCTACGAACCTGTTTCCTTATCTGTTAAATGGGCTGATAACTCTTATATTATCTCCTCCCAGGGTTGCTGTGGGAGGAAACCCTGATCAACCTTTCAAGATGTGTTTTTATTATTACTGAAATCTCTCCAAAGGGGTTTATAATGACTAATAAAGTGATGATTAGGTTTCACTTGTAGGTGGCACCTTTGAAGAGCTTCAGTCTGAAAATTCCTTAAATTCAGAACTTCAGTGTATTGACATGGGGCCGCAGAGGGCTGTCCTATTGTTCTGATGTCCTGCTTGGTTGAGAAGGGGCAGCAGGGAGGAGTTACTTGTGTGAGTCCAGTGGATAGAGTGTTAACCATGGAGTCAGGAAGACCCTAGTTTGAATGCTGCCTCAGACACTTACTGGTTGTGTGACCCTGGGCCAGTCACTTGACCTTTCTCAGTTTCAGTTTCCTCTTACCTCATTCCCAACACTACAATTCTAAGAAATGAGCTAGCTGCTTGTAAAGTCTGGTTCCTCCCTTTAAGGAAATCTGGCTCATTTGCGTTTTCTAAGTGCAGAGGCAGGCCTGGTTCATTGAAGGGCCAACCCCGGGAGCCCTGGGGGCCATACACCGGTAGCAGGTGGTGTTTGGGGAGCTGGGTGAGCAGCCCATGATGGCTCTCTGCTCAAGGTCATCCACAGATGGAACTTTCTCTTCCCGTTTCATAGACCTTGACCCCTGTTGAACTTCCCACTAAGTTCTCATTTCTGGTCTTAGGGATGCACCTGTTCCCTCAGTTCATTTGCAAAGTTGAAGGGATGAATCACAGAATGACTGTACTCAATGGGATTTCAGAGACCATCTTGTCAAACAGGGACCCAAACTGAGACTCTATAAGAAAACAGACAAAGTCCTCATCCAGTCTTTGCTTAAAGCTCTCTAGTGAGGGAATCTCCTGCCTTCCAAAGCCACCCATTCCTCTTTGGAACAGTTCTCATTGTTAGGGAGTCTTACATCAAACCTAAATTGACATCCAAGCAACATCCAACCATTGATCCAAGTTCTGCCCTCTGGGGCCAAACAGAAAACATCTAAGCCCCATTCCTCCCAACAGCCTCTCCCATGGCTACCATGTCCCCATAAATCTTCTCTTCCAAACGTTCCCAGGGGCTGCAAACAATTCTCCCATGTGGACTTTCCTCATTGCTTTCCTCTGGATTCTCTCCAGCTTCTCAATGTTCTTCCTGAAACATGGTTCCCAGAACTGAACACAACAGGCCAGGTGTGGTTCTACCAGGGCTGAACCTATCATATCCTTCGACCTGGACACTGTGACTCTCTTTATGCAGCCAGGTCACCTTAGCTTTTGGGGTCCCTCCCTGCCTGGCAGGCTTTCCCTCGTCTCTGCCTCCTAACTTTCCTTCTTGTCTCAGCCCAGTCTGTTCTTTTACAGTCCCCTTCATTTCTGTGCCTTCTCTCTGAGACAGCCTCCAATGCATTGGCTATGTGTTATCTTCTCTATTAGCCTTAGCTCCCCAAGATCAAGGACTGGTTTTTTTTGGCCTTTCTTTGTATCCCTAGCTCTTAATAGAGTGCCTGGCACATAGTAGACCATAATAAAAGCTTCTTGAATGGACTGACTTTATCACACAAGCTCCAATTGAGCTTGCAGTCCACAAAACTTTGCAATTTTATCTAACCATACCTCCACCATTTGTAATTCCAAAGCTGATTTTTTGAACCCCTGCATGTAAAACTTTATATATATATCCATCTGGAATTTCATGTTATTTGATTCAGCCCAATGAACCAGCCTGTCAAGATACTTTTGAGTCCTCTGTGTCCACCAATATTTCACCTCTCCTCCTAACTCTATGTGATCTGCCAATATGATACACATGCCATCTAAGATCCTTACTCAAGTCACCAATAAAAATATTCAGCAGCCATGCAGGTCCAGGGACATTGCATCGGAGACAGCCTCCAAATCTGACATTGAACTGTGAATGATCACATTCAGAGCCTTTCAACCAGGTGAGAATACACCAGATTTTACAAGCATCTAGCGTGCATCTCTCTCTTTCTGCAGCATCACAGCTCAGAGATGAACAGGATCTGAAGGTTCATCAATTTCACTTCTTTCATTTTACAGATGTAGGTGCTCAATAAATGCTTGTTTCCTTTTCCTTCCCTTTCCGTTGTGGTATCTCTGTCCTGGAACCTACAAGACAGATGAGTCATCCTTGTTAATGCAGTAAGATACCCTGAGGGAGAGAGAGAAGATGCCATCACCTTTACCACCAACTTCCGCTGAGCTCTTATAAGGATATCCCATCACTCTGAAGTGATTCCCAAGGTCATTGTGAATAACAGCACCCCTCCCCACCTCGGCAGACTTACCAGCCCTGCTGCTACTCAGACCTGCAGCCCTCAACCGAGGGGAACAAGTACAGTGGAGAAAGGGGTTACTTTTCTTTGCCACCAATAGATGGAAACAGACAGTCAGCCAACTGACAATCAACCGCTAGACCCAAGAACTTGAAAACCAGCATTATAATCCCATGGCCCTGGCCCTGGCCCAACATGGTTCTGCCAAGGCATCAGCCAGGGGCAGCAGATCTTATGTAATTCTATAAGACCTGGCACCTGCCTCCACAGGTGCTGCAGCCCCACCTCCTCAGTCAACAGAAGACCTGGAATAGAACTTTCCTGACACCCAAATCCTTGGGGGGCACAGTCAAGTGGTTCAGCACCAGAAACAAATAGGATATTATCATCAGCAATAACCTTAAAGAGGAGGCATTACCATCTGCTTTGACACTGAATCTTAAGGACTATGGGACCTTTCCATCTGATTTGTAGCTTTGCAAGAATTGCAAGAATAGGGGCTGTCTTAGATTTCTATTTATATCACTATGGATTGGTAGAAAACTTTTGTACAAAGAAAGTGCTTAACAAATGCTTTTTCATTCATTCATACACATAATATATATCTATAGATACAGATAGAGAGGATAGGTAGATGATGGGAAAATGCCTACAACTTAGAGGATAGATAGATGATATATAGACAAATTGAGGATTGATAATAGATAGGTAGATAGATAGATAGAGCTTAGAGAACAGAGAGATGATTGGTAAAGGATGTTTTTTTTTTTATTCATGTCCAATTTTTTCTGGCTATATTTGTGGTTTTCTTGGCAAAGACTCCAGAGTGGTTTGCCATTTCCTTCTCCAGTTCATTTTGCAAATGAGAAAACTGAGGCAAATACGATAAAATGACTAGCCCATGGTCATACAACTAGTAAGTGTCTGAGGCTGGATTTAAACCCAGAAAGATGAGTTGACTTCTTGACTTCAGAGCTTGCACTCTAACTGTACAACCTAGCTGTCTAGAAAGACAGACTCTTTTCTTCCTCCTTCATTCTTTTAAATTGAAGGCCCTTTTGATTAGATTTGCAAAACACATTTTAACTAACTCTTGTTAAGTGCACTCCATCCCCGGTCAAAAATGCCTCATTCCTTAATGTTAAGTCACATTCCAGAAAAATTAAACCCCTCAATATCATTGGGTAAAGGAGCTTTTCTCAGATCTCAAGCTCAGTGGCTGCTCACACCTTTCTGAGTCTTGGGTTTTGAGCTCCACCTACTTACCACTTCCTGGAAGCTTCTTTGATGACTCTAAGTCTCTTTTCTTCTTTCCCTGTCCTTTCTTCCCACCCCCAACCCCCAAAGAGAAGTGGTTTTTCAGAATTGATTTCAGCTTTTCAATATCAGAATTACTTCTAAATATTAAATATATCAGCCTATAGAGGAAAGTGCATTGGGTTTGGAGCCAGTCAACCTGTGTTCAAATGCTGCATCTTATGCTTATGATTTTTAATGACCTTGACCTCTGTGTCGTTGGTTTCCTCATCTGAAAAATGAGAGTTCTGGCATAGGTGATCTCTAGTTTCCCTTTCACTTCTAAATCCTATTATCCTAGACAATGATAGGTATTTCTAATCGTGAGGAAAACAAAGGCTATTTTCACATGCGACATTATTTTATAAGTTCTGCTGAGTTATTTTCCAGTCTGACTCTTTGTGATCCCATTTGGGGTTTTCTTGGCAAAGATACTAGAGTGGTTTGCCATTTCCTTCTCCAGTTCATTTCACAGAGGAGGAAATGGAGTCAAACAGAGTTAAGTGACTTGCTTAGGGTCACACATCCAGAAAGTGTTAGAAGCCAGATTTACATTGAGAAAGAGAAACCTTCCTGACTCCAGGTCCAGAATTCTATCCACTGTGCCACCTCGCTGCCCATTTGTAAGCTCTATGAACTTGAAATTCTCTGAAAGTGACTTTAGTTAAAAGGAAATACTTGTAGCTTTTGTCTTCAAAGCATTAGATGCTACAGAGGGAGAAACAGGATTGTTCTGTACAATAAAGGATAACATTAAGGAAGCCACATCTCCCCCTCCAAACCTCGGTTTCCTCATCTATAAAATGAAAGGGTTAGAACTCTGTAGATTCATAATGATCAGTCTTGGCCCTGGTAAAGAGATGAGCAAATACACCCCATCTTCCTTCTGTCTTCTAAGGGGTGAGAAACAATGGTTACTGAATGTTGCAAACCCAACAGATGTGATGACTACTTTGGTAAGTCTGTGCTTAAAATTGATTTTCTTTGTTAGAAGGGAAAGGCTCACCAGGTGGACACCAGAGTAAGGTAAGAACAGGGAAACATGCAGAAATGCTATGATTTAAACAAAGGGCATCTGTCAAACTTATTTTTACGATAATAATAATAAAATGACCTCTAAGGGCCTCCTAGCTCCCAATCTTATTTTTATGATAATAATAATAAAATGACCTCTAAGGGCCTCCACGCTCCCAATTCTATGATCTTATGACTAAAGCAGAAGGGAGGCCATCCTGAGATGAACCATTTGCCATAAATAATCCGCAAAATGGATAACCCACACATAATGAGCATATGAAGTTACTTTAAAAAAGAAAGAAACAATTGCCTTTAAGTAGGCCACCCAGCTTGTAGGAGTGACCCAAAAGGACTCAACACCTTCTGTAGTCCTTGCCTTTGATGATGCCCCATATTTAATGTTTTAGGAGAAATCCCATTTACAGCTGGTGCTCCTGGCACTTGGTCCATGTGTTATATCACTGAATTGATCAATGCCATCAGGTCTGCTTGGCAAGGCTGCCACATCTCAGACAAGGGCTGAAATGGCATGCCAAGATTCACTGTTGAGTCATCATGTTCTCTTGCTACCTGCCTTTTCCTAACTTCCAGGAAGGAAAGCATTGGTTCCCAAACACCATCACCTTCAACACTAACCCCCACCACTAATATTCAGAGACTTTTACCTTTCCAGGGTCAAAAGGATGCTAAAAAACTATTTGTTACCTCCCTTTTCCCCTCCCCTTAGTCAGTTCCACTCCAAGACAGGGCTTGACTTCCATGTCCTCAAGCTGAGCTCTTCATATTCTCATCCTTATCGCTTTGGTTAGATTCAACAAGCATTCACTGGAGTCCTACTGTGTCAGGCACCAGCAATCCCAAGACAAAAATGGAAACTCTCTCTTTGAGGCATTTGTGTTCTTATTGTGTATAACAGAAAGCCTCAGAAGCATCTTGAGCAAGGGGGTGCCATGATCAACCCTGTAGGTGAGGAATATCCCATTCAAATATGAGGGATATGTAGACAACCTCAAGGGCAGCGCCGCTCAGAACTGGTTTAAGCTGTCCAGCCTCCTTCCCTCACCCTGGAGCTCATCACTCCAAACACCCCATTGGAACTTCAGAGGCATGTTTTGGTATTGGCGCCATATGTGGCAGATACATGAGGCTCCCATGCAGGAGGCATGATGTCAGATGATCTGATGAGAGTCCAGATTTCACGCAGCTGGCAAACTCAGCTGTTTCATTTTATTTTCAATGTCAGCACCACCCTGCTAATCCCACTGGTCTATGAGATCTGAGCACATGTGGGGGTGGTATTTTCCTGTATGTCTCACGCATCTAAACAATTTCTGTACAGATTCCCATCCCCAAGAGACCCCCATCAACATTACTTATGTCCTCCTGACTGACTAAAAGGTGAACACTGTTGTGGAATAAATTAAAGAAAACCATAGTGGGCCTTGTGTGAAAGAAGAGTTGAAGAACCCACAGCTCTGGGTTCTTTGGAGTATTCCCCTGTTGTCAAGGTGAAAAAAATAAATCAAACATCTCTCTTCTTCTGGAGCAATGTATGAAAATATTTAATCAAATCTAATGCTTCTGGATGAGTTTATTTTCTTTTAAGCCACTCAGTCTCTCAAAAGTGTGTTAAGGTGTGGTCATTCGCCCCATGGGCTTCCCTGGAGGCTCAGGGGGACATATCTAGGGGGTCGTATCATCAGGATTAGAAGACTCAATCCCCTGCCACCCAGAAATAGACACCGAAACCTCTGCTCAAGACATATTACCTTGCACAAAAAGTCTCAAAAGTTCTCAGGGTTTATTTTGGTGTTGGTTTTTGTAAACCTGGATATAGTAGTTGGAAGATGCTACTGGCAGATGCCTATGGTTTAGTCAAGGGTATTATTAATAATAAATGCAGAGAGGACACTTTTAGGATTCTTGTTTGTTAATGTTGGGGTTCAATGCACCAGCACTTATTAAGTATCAACTATGTACAGACATCTGGGCTGGGTGTTGAGGATGCAAATACAAAAATATACAACCTCAAGAAGCTTACATTCAGATCCTTTCTCAAGCACTTACTAGCTGTGTGACCTTGAGCAATTCACTGCCCTTGCCTCTACCCTCTCTTCAGCTTCCTCATCTGTAAAGTGGAAATAACAACAGCACTTCCCAAGGTTGTTAGGAGGATCAAATGAGATGTCATATGTAAAGCACTTTGTAAGCCTCCAACTAGTTAAATGTACCATTCCACTTTGGGACAACTTTCATTGTAAGGAAGTAATAATAATGCTCTATTGTGTTTTTATAATTTTAGAAGGAAAAAAAAAGATAATCATCCCATTTCTCCATTTGCTCTTATTTCCAGGAGTGAAAGAAGGGGCTTCTAGGTGCTAGGTGGCCCTGAGGTCCAGCTTTAATCCTGGCATGTCTGGATCTGTGAGTGAGAAAACACCCTATGGTAGGCTTTCTGCTCAGGTAGGACCTGGGACTGGAAGGGACTTTCTAGGTGGCTTCCCAGTCCAACCAATCCACTTTGTAGATGAGATTACTGGATTCCTGGAAGCCCAGGATCACTTAGTGAGGTCTCCAAGTTTGGAGCTCTTTGCACTGGGCTGCCTAGCAAATATATTCCCAGTTGGCTCTTTTCTGTATTCCATGCTGGCTCTGGTTGTTGGTCTAGAGATGTTCTTTCATCAGAGTGGGGATGGCCCAGTGAGAAAACCCTTTCTACCAATTGCTTACTAGGAATCACCCGGCTGCTGGAAGGTTGGAGCTTAGCCTGAGGACAAACAGGGACCAAGTAACTCTCCCAGGGATGCATAAGGCTGTATGTAGCAGCATCAGGACTTGAACCTAGGACCACCTGGTTGCAAGGTCAGCTCTCGTCCCACTATACCACTCTGACTTCCCTGTAGATACTTGATTCATTTAAATGGAGCTGGGGACAGTTTCATTTTTGTCTTCCTATGTCTGGAATCTATCGCTCAAGGCAGGGCACACAGTAGATACTTAATAAAAGTTTGTTGCATTGGATTGGATTCAGTTTAGATACTGGCTCTTAATATTAGGATAATTAATTAGGTTTATCACACTGAAGTATTTATGGCACTGATTGGGAGATAAGTTAGATGTCCTTGAGCACAGGGCTTCATGGTGGGGAGAAAGAAAAACTGGCTTTAGCAGAATTACTAGACATTTCAAAAATGTTGAACCTTGTACCTGTGTGTACTCCTTCCACTGATGCAATTGTGACCTCTGACTTGGAAGACAACATCCAAAAGTGGTTATGAACAAAAAGTCATATTCCTGAAGCAGAGTTTAATAACTAATACTCAAGAGGTGGGGGAGTGAGGGGAGAGATACACAAGACACTTACATTATTAACATTTTCTACAGCACTTTTTTAAGCCTAGACCAGGAGTGGGGAACCTGCAGCCTAGAGGCCACATGTGGTCTGTAGGAACTCAAGGGCTGCCCTTTAACTGAATCCAAACTACAAAACAAATCCCTTTAATAAAAGGACTTGTTCTGTAAGACATAGACTCAGTCAGAAGGCAGCACCCAAAGACCTGGGAGGCCACATGAGGCCTTGAGATGGCAGGTTGTCCACCCCAACCCAGACAATCAACAAAACAGTAAATCAAACCCTGATTATTGCCTTTACCAATTTCCAAGGTATAAATAAACACTCTCACTGAAAACATAACAATTGTCTCTCTTGAGCCCCTTCAAGATGGCCCCAGGACATCCTTTCCTGAAATCAGTCTAGTAATGCTCCTCTCCAAAAGGTGATCTCCAGACAGTTTGTCTTTTTGCCTATACTTGGAGTCTTTCCAGCTTGGTATGACTGCCCTGTGATTGTGCTTTGCTAAGAGAACCTTTAGGAACCCAGGGTCATCTTCATGCCACAGTGGCATCAGAGTAGTACCTTTATGGGGGCATCAGGAAAAGGTAAATAGCTAGTTACATGATAGATGGCGATGATAATTATAGATAGATAAATAAACAAGTAGATGGATAGACAGATAGATAGCTAGATAGTAGGTAGATAGATAGAGAGATAGATGAACAGATATTTAGGTATATAGATAGACAGACATATAGACAGACAGACAGACGGAAAGAACACTCACTAAGTGTTTACTATGTGCCAGGTACCATGTGAAGTTGAAGGGGATACAAGCAGTTCCCCTCCTCAATGATCTTAATTCTAATAGGTAGAAATATTACATAAAGGGGTTCAGAAAGGGCAGGGAGGGAGTCTCCCATAAGGGCACTTGGTGAGGAGACAGCCAGGAAGCAGAGGTATGGGCTACAGAAAGATAAGGCTCACTTATGGGGGTGGGGTGTGGGGACAGGGAATGAGAAAAGGAATCCAAGTTTTCCTTGGAGTAGAGGTGAAGGAGAAAGGGGCTCCCTAGGGACATAAAATCAGGAGGTTGGACAAGCTAATCTCTCTTCTCAGTCTCTGTCTCTGAGGGTCTCTGTTTCTCACTCATGTTTTTGTCATACTGCCATATTTTGTTGCTGTATCACACATCCTTCCACTGCTTTCTTCAAAGTCTCTTCCAGCTTTCCCGCTTTATCAGGCAGAGATTCTGTAAGGCCCCGAGCGCAGCAGAATTCCTCTGGTTTGGGTGACCTGCCTTACTGAGCTATAACACTGACCATGCTTGTACTGACACCTCCAAAGTTTCCTGATGTGTTCTAGAAGTCCTGAAAGGTATCCAAGGGCTAGAAAAGCCTCCTGAGACCAGGTCTCCCTGAAGTGTCAGCCTCCGTGGGGACCTCAGCTTGGCATTTTTTGTAATAGCCCAAGCCGACAAGCTAATGCTGGTGATACTCATATAGGAAAATCAGATAATTTGCATTCAGGCTGAATGGTAACCCTGGTGTTTATGCCCACTCTCCATGAGTTGTGAAAGTTACAGGTTCAGATCTCAGTCAACGAGCCAGTCTTGGGAGATGAGTGTATTTTTCATGATTCACACTCCTATCAGACTAAGCTGCTATCCTATTAACACTCTTACTGTTTCCCTTTGGATTAATATGTGTCTTTTGAATGAGGACACATTGAAATTTGTCATTTATGAGATTCTTTCACAGTTAAAAAAATGGCATTGTACCACAGGCTGGATTTTATGGAGGTGCTTTTTTTTTTAAAATCATTCTTGTAATATTGCCTTCAAATTCCCTCCCACCCCCCACCTTGCTTCCCCTGCCAAGGAGTGCATGTATTTCAGTAGCATCCCGCCCTTCCTGGGGGGAGCACATGGCAGCCCAGGATAATTTGAATAATCTCACCCAGCTGTCCCTAGTGAGAAGAGTGAGACTTAAGAAAAAATGAAGATAAAATGGGGTGCTACATGGTTAGAAGAGGGGTTCTTAGACTCATTTAAGAGCTTTAGAAAAATATTGTGATTGTGGCATTTTGGTGTAATTGAATTCCTTTGTAGTCCTGTATATTGGATTTTATGCATTCTAAGAAGGGATACATGGGCTTCACCAGACTGGCCAAGGGGTTCAGGACACACAAGTCAAGAACTCCTGAATCAGAGTGTTAGGAAGGGCTCATGTGACCAGAAAAACGCCAGAAGGAGAGACGGGAGATATCAGGATTTGGTGTGCTGTGTGACTCGGGACTGGTTACAGTCTGATGAAAGGAGCGGCGTGCTCCTGGTTCCTCAGCAAACTTTTGGGAAGCCAGATACTGCCAGAACCTTTGGGGCAAAAAGGAAAATCCAGGGTGGAGGCCCCTTAACCAGTACTTGAGTTGTGACCCGGGGAAACTATGTCATCTCCTTAGACAGGGACATTCCGGGATATTCTCATCCAGGCCAGGATGAGGCTCATGACAGATACGGCTTTTTTTCTGGCAAAGGGCAAGCAAGATGGGCTGCAGCTTCTGGGATCTGGGCAGGGTGACTGGAGAAAGGACAACCTGAGGAGAATGGCTGAGAACTGGAGAGTACCACCTGAGCAGGAAATGAGCCCCAGCTAATGCAAGAAGAAATGACTGAGATGATAGGCCAGTCTCTGCGGAGAGCACTGCTCATTGGCAGATGCCCTGATTTCCCATGAGGTCTGTGGTGAATTCCATCTTGCTCTCTCTAGACTCTCAACAAAATTTCCCTCGCTTGAGCTTTAGGAACTGTATGATTACAGGGAGATGGTTCTCTTTCGGCATCTTGAATCCTTTCCATTTCACACACCATGGATTGATGCTGTCTTAATCGGCACATAGGCAACACTTTGGATGGAGTGTCAAAGCTGAATTCAGAAAGGCTGGAGTTCAAAGCTGACCTCAGACATTTACTAGACATGTGACCCTGGCAAGTCACTTTACCTCTGTCTGCCTTGGTCTCTTCAACTGTAAAATGGGGATAATAACAGCACCTACTTCCCAGGATTATTGTGAGGAATAAATGAAATATTTGTAAAGCACTTTGCAAACTTTAAAGTGCCATATAAAGAGAGTGATCATTATTATTAGATACTTGATTGGAAGGTAAGGGGGTTGGGAGGAGATTGGTGTAGCCCTGTGATTTCATTGTATAGGAAGTCCAATGAGGAAACCCTTTCTGCCAGTGCCTGTCAGTCACTGGGATTCTATTTCTCTGCCCTGAATTGTGTTTCTCCATTCTTCCTCCCCTCAGTAGAATATAAGCTCCCTGAAGACAGGAACAGCTTTATTTTTGTCATTATATTCTTAGAGCCTAGCATAGAGCCTTGGAGGTTTTATATTCCAGACCAGTTTTTCCATCAGCCTATTAAAATTCCAATGAGGAAACCCCCTTGTGTCAATTCATATCAACAACTCACCTGCTGCTTGCTGTCTTAGAGAGTTGCTGTCCAGTGAGGAGTTAAGTGACTTTCCCTGGGTCACAGAGCCAGTGTGGATCAATGGCAAGACATACACACTGAATGGTTACTTGTAGCAAACTCAGATCTTCTGGGTAAGGGCTATACACCAGAGAGAGGAATAATCTCCCCAAATCTTCCCAGGTTCTTTACATCAAGCGAGAGCCTCTGCCTCAAGGGTCAATAAGTATAATACAAGGCCTGTCTATACTGTGAGTATACTGACTGAAGGCACAGTATGGACCCAAGAAGAAATATCCGCTTTGGAAAACCATCCTCCCACCCCCATGTCAAAACCTGCAGTACTAGCTCCAGGGACTGGTATGTTCCATGATGAGGAAACTGCCACTCAAAAAGAATACAGAGGCTAACTGAATGTGACTGATAGAAGCAAGCACAGAGCAGAAGAAGGCACCCATTGGTCCAACAAGGCTCATGTGGCTGATTTATTTTGCCTTATTGTACTTACTTATTACAAGGGAAAGTTCTCTGGCAACGTGAGGAGGGAAAGTGAGACAGGAGAAAGGATGAGACCAAGGCTCATGTCATTGAACAAGAACAGAAATCTTAGCCAGTGATTTAAAATATCTATCCAGAAAAAGCCGCCTGGACACATAAAAGTGGAGAGATAAGGGAAGATGAAGGAAGGATGGGGGAGGCCTCTTGTTCTGGCCTTCCCTGCCCTGTGGTTCAGTGATGGATGTCTCTCCCACACCCAGTTGGAACATCTGGCCCCCAAAAGACGAGAGGCTCCCAGGGATCCCTGAAGTGAAATATGGCAGCCAATGACATCTGAGGACAGAATTCTCTGTGCTTGGGAAATATCCCATCTCTTCTAAAATGTTAGGGGACCAGAACAAGAGGACATTCCCCAAAGAG
Source organism: Bettongia penicillata ogilbyi (assembly GCA_023548195.1). Taxonomy (NCBI): domain Eukaryota; kingdom Metazoa; phylum Chordata; class Mammalia; order Diprotodontia; family Potoroidae; genus Bettongia; species Bettongia penicillata. The sequence continues at coordinate 161,947 of JAJHZJ010000497.1, forward strand.
TAGATGTAATTTTCAGTCTGTCAGAGCACTGAGGAGAAAAAATAATTATCATGTTGGCAAAGACCTGTGTTATTTTTTCTTTAAAAAAAATTTTTTTTTAAGAAACCTAAGGTAGGAGAACATGGATGGAAACAATGTTATCTGGAGTTTCAAAAGGAACAATTTTAGGATCTCAAACTCCCAGAATGGTTTGACAGTAACATCACTTCTGAGGTATGAAGAGGAGTATGTGTGAGGCTTGGCCTGATGAGAAAGGACAGCATCAGATCATCCTGACTCAGGCAAGCATTGGAGACATCTACGGGAAGTCAGCTATCCTGCCTTTCCCTCACCCAGATCTCCACAACTACCACTTGCTCTCTTTTGCTTCTAGGTGAACTGAGCCAGTGTTGACCGGGAAGAGGGTACAAAGAGAAAAAAAACTCTCCAGTATCAAAGGTCTTGGATTAAAATTCCACCTCAGGCACTTGTGAGTTTGGGGAAGTCTCCCTGGAGCTCAGTTTCCTCATCTATAAAAGGAGAGGCAGTGGGCTAGACAGCCTTTGGATTGCCTGCCAGCTGTCGATCTACGATCCTCTGATCTCTTCGGAATTGTCGAGTCTTAAAAATCACAAGTGTTCTGGGAAGTCTCCTGAGTTCCTTTCTCAAGTGCAAAAAACTCCCAGATTAAGGCAGGCTACAGTGGCATCCATTGTATCCTGGGCAGTGGAAAGACCCACACCCAGGCTTGGAGAATGTTTCCACTCAGGAGATGACGAAGAGGAGGAAAATTGGAAAGACGGAATGCTAACTTTGGGGAAGAATGCTGGTGGTGGAGAGGGAAGTAGCCCACTCATTTGCCTTTTACCATTTGCCTTTGGAGAGACTCAGATAGCCAGACAATGGAGAAATTCAGCAGACTTTGCTGTCTGGAGAAATCCAACATTCTCCTCCATCCACTAGTATCCACGGGAAAGAACATGAATCAAGTATGCATCTAATTTCAAGCAAGAGGAAAGTCTAAATGTGCTACACGGTCCAAGCAAGTGGGACCACTGACAATCCCTGTGATAGCTTGGAGTTCTAGCCTTCCTGAGTATGGTCTGAATTTACTAGTGCAGCCTAAGTGAGCCCACCTATCTGTGAATGAATTGCCTTTTCTCAATCCCTTCCCTCCCCCTTCTCCTCCAACTCCCACCCCCTCACTACTTCATCTCTGGGAGCTTCTGAAATCTGAACTTCTGGATTCTTGCCCTGGCTGATGTTTAGGAAGTGAAGCAGGGCTTGAGGAGTCACAATGTGGAATGGCTATTTTGACAATCACCACACTTAACGCTTCTTTTTCTTTGCCTTTGCAATCTGGCTTTGATCTCATCATTTAACTGAAACCTCTCTCCAAAGTCACCAGTGATTTCTTAATTGCCCATTTTGCTGGTCTCACTCAGGTCTCACCCTTCTTGACTTCTCTGCAGCATTTCTTCCTGTCGGTCATCCTCTCCCCCAGATGCTCATTCCACTCTGAGATTTCATGAGGCTTCTCTTTTCTACTTCTTTTCTCATCAATATGATCATGCCTTCTCTATCTCCCTTGTTGACTCATCACCCATATCATACTCATGATCTGGGTATTTCCCCTAAAGCTCTGTCCTAAACCCACTTCTTTCTATATACATTTTCCTTCTTGAGAACCTCATCAGTTCCCAAGAGTTCAGTTATCATTTCAGTGTAAACACTGGCCTCATTCTCTCCCCTGAGCTTCAGTCCAAATCACCAATTGCCCATTAAACATTGCAAACTGAATGTCCTGGAGACATCTCAAACTCAACATGCCTCAAATTGAACTAATTCTCTTTTCCCCAAAACCTATCCCTTTTTCTAACTTCACTATTTCCCTTTCAGCTTCCCAGTTTCATAACCTCATCACTATCCTCAACTCTCAATTTTTGTTCACCCCAAATAGCCAATTACTTACCAATTCTTGCAACCCCCTTTCCCTCGGACAGCTCTAGCATCCAATTCCTTGTCTCTCCTCTTGTGGCTGCCTCCTTAGTTCAGGAGCTCATCCCCTCATGCCTGGATTATTGTTAACAGCCTCCTAAATGGGCCCCCTCCCTCTCCTCTCTCTCCTCCAATCCATCTTCCACATTGTCTCCAAAGCTATTTTCCTAACTGAAGACCTAACCATGTTACCCCCCTGCTCATTCACCTCTAGTAGCTCCTCATTGCTCCAGGATCAAAACTGCTCTGTTTAGTTTTTAAAGCCCTACCTATCCTGTCTCTAGAAATACCCTATCTTTCCAGCTTCAGTGTATATAGCTTCTGTTCTAGCTGTGATCCGGCCAACCTGGCTGGTTTTCCATTCCTCTCCCTCCTATTTCTGTATCTTTGTGCCAGAATGCATTCCCTCCTCATCTCCACCTGCGAATCCTCTCTGTCTTCCATACAGCTTGAGCACCACCTTTAGAGGAAACCTTTCCCAATTTCCTCAGCTGCTGGCGCCCCTTTCCCCTAATTATCCTGAAGTCAGTTAGTCATTCATCAAGTATTTTTAAGGGTTTACTATGTGCCAGTCACTGTACTGAGTTCTGAGTGACCTGTTCCAAATACCCTCATGGAATAGAATTCCTTGTTTGCTTTTCCATAACATCTGCCAACTCAGGTGAAATGCTTCTGACTTTATTTTCACTGTGGCAGGCAAGTTCATGCCCCATTTTGCTGCTGTTTCTGTAGTATTTATCTCATATTTGATTCCTACTTTTACACATTCATTTTCTCTCTCTCTCTCTCTCTCTCTCTCTCTCTCTCTCTCTCTCTCTCTCTCTCTCTCTCTCTCTCTTTCTCTCTCTTTCTCCTCTCTCATCCATGCACATTATCCTACATATTATGTCCTTATCCCAGCCCATAAAGTTGTCTGGACTGTTTTTCTTTTTTAAATCAGTGACCACAAGTCTTGAATAATCTGAGTCTATTAAACTTTATATTATAATTACAACCATATTGGGTAATCATCATAAGCAACATGCTGGTCAGATGTCAAACACTGTTTCACATTTTTTCAAAAACTAGACTGTGTGCTTTACCCTTCTTCTCTGGTCTATCTCACCAGTTGGATATTTTGAGACACTCAGCACTTGAAGTTGTCTGAAGGACAATACCGAGGGAAATAGGCTCCCCTAATGGTGACCAGCTGCCCCTACTGAATGTTCCCTTTTGGTTTTCATCACGTCAGATTACCCACAGCAGCCCTAAAATGCTGAAGCAGCCAAATATGGGCAGAGCTGATGAGTGAACTCTATTTAACCTTCAGCACAGTCCCTCCCTGCCATCCTGGACCCCTAGCCGAACTGTCTACATGCCACTTAGCATTTGGAAGAAAGGACTAATTGCTTTTGAACACTATCCTTTCCCATCAGAGATCTCATCAGCCAGCTTGAGGAGGAGGAATCTGTTCTGCTGGGTAGGGGTCAAGACACTGATTTTTCCTTTCTTTCTTTTTTTTTTAAAAGATGACAGGATTTCTTCCAATCACTTAGTTATTAAGGGTTTGCTGAAAACAAGGATGCTGGGACTTGATGAAAGTTTGGAGGTCTCTCCTTTGCCTCCCAATGAGAATTTCTAAATAGAGACAGTTGATAAACAGCTGCATTTGCTCTTAGAAAGGAAATTGGAGTAACTAGTTGACTGAAAGAAGATGGAATGTAGAACCAGCTGAATGCCTTTTCTTTGAGCCAAATTATGGGCAAACTAGCACCAACTCAGGACACAGTAGGGCCTGAAAATGGAGCACAGTACTGGAGGGCAGGACAAAGGAACTTTCTCCAAATGAGAGTTCATATTCCTTGCATATTTTTAAAAATCTGCCAGTTATATATCTATATGTTTTAAAAAATCTGCCATGACAGTGCAGGGAGAATAAAATTAAGTCCATAAGACTTCACCTGATCTTAACATCCTTCAGCCTTGCTGAATGGGGCAAAATAGTGTCATGTTAAATTGGAACTGAATACGCTAGATAGATGTTAGCAGGAACTGCAAAATGTGTTTAGCCCAGACTCCCGATGCACTCAGAAGAAGGAAATGAGTATAGAAATCATACATGCCAACCTTCTTAGAAAACATTTTTCCAAAGAATTGTGGGAGCTTCAAAGACAATGGCTTTCTAGAAGGAGAAAGGGAAGGTGGTTTCCATATGAATGGGGTTTATTGTAGGTCACACTGTTCAAGCCTAGAGCCAAGCTAAAGTTCAGTTTCTCTGAGCACAGCAAAGTTTTAGAGAACCATAGAATGTTGGAACTGGATCATCTAGGCCAGGGGTTCTTACCCTTTTTTGAATCATGGACCCCCTGAGCAGCTTAGAGAGGCTTATGGACTTCTTCTCATAGTAATGTAAAATGCAGAAAATAAAATGATAGGATTACAAAGGATTATACTGAAATTACATTATAGGGAAACAGTTATCAGAATATCTTAAAAAAAAACAACATTCTGATGGACCCCAGGTCCAGAGAGAAAAGGAAAGGACAAGGATTTATTAAGCTTTAATTATTTGTATTTATTTATTTTATTAATTATATTTATTATTATAAATATTATATTTTATATTTATATATTATAAATTATATTTATTAATTATATTTAATTATACTATGTGCCAGGCACTGGGATAAGTACCAATGCCCTCATTTTACAGGTAAGGAAACTGAGGAATTTGCCCCAGTAGATACTAGAGATTTGGCCAGGACTAAGAGGAAAAAGCAGAATTTTATCTCAGTCTGATTGCTTTCCTGGGCACTTCAATACACCCTTCGACTGCCTCATCTGTGAATACCCCAAACATGACAACCGATAGCTTTGTTGCGCATAGCTTCTGAAAATATGACAACAAGCACTCATGTTTAAAAACACATGTCAAAATGGTCAAAGAGAGCCAAAAAGATAGTTCAATATATGGAATTTTGCTTACCCACGATTCTTCAGACATATTTCTAATTTTGTGTATCTAGGGGTATCTGCACTGTCCTGACTCTCGACTGTGAATTTCTTTACCAAGAGTTTTCTAAGTGAAGAGACATCACTGGTTTGTAGACCTGGGTTTGGAAACTATGTCTGAGGCCATTTATATAGATAAGAAGACCGAGACCAAAAGAGGCAGGGTGACTTTCCAAAGGTCACAGTAAAGACCTTAGATCCTCTAATGGCCAATCCAGGATTTTTCTTCTGAAGTGTTTTGCCTCTTGTGAAAATTAGTTCCTTATCCTGTGGAGGGGGGGTGGGAATGTCAATGTCCTTCTGACTGGTCAATAACTACCGAGTCACACAGTTTCCTCCTTTGTCTTAGAATGGGTTATATACACTATCCTACACTGCTTCTCTATTCTGGGAGAGGAGATGAAACCATGGGAAGGGAAGATGAAGGGAGGGGAATTCAGTGTGTGGGTTTGTCCTGGGCAAATGCAACCTCAGAAGAGGTCAGCCAGTGGCATTTTGGCCTGCATAGGGCTGAGAGATTGTTTACAGCCTTATCTCCTTTGTCATCTAAAGTCACTCTAATCCTCTATACCATCTCATAAAATATTTCAGTATCACTCTCATCACCAGCATAAAAGTTATAACTTCACATTCACTGAGCCATAAAGTGCTTTTCTCTGTTTCCTAAAATTAACCACTTTGAGAAAAGACTAACCAGAATAAAAAATGTCATCAAAGACATGTGAGTTAAAAAAAATAAAAGGTTGGTTACGAATGACATTGAAGTATAACAGACGGCTGGTATGAGGCATTGACATTCTTGCAAGGTCAAGGGGAAGCAAAGAAGGCACCTAGCCTGTTGGGTAGCTGGACCCCCTTGTCGAACTTATAGGGAAAGACATGGATAAGAGAATGTTCCAAGTGGGCAAGCATTGATGGAAAGGGTTCTATCTCATTGGAAGGAATATCCCCACTGAGGAGATAACAGATTCACTCGAGTACTGAGTGTTTAAGAAAATAGAGACTGTCACATGGACATGAACCAGCAATGGAGAGCCATAATCAATTTTACTCAATAAGTTCTATTCACTGTTTCAAAAGAATAATGTGACTCATGAGATGTTTTGTACACAGTGAATATCTCAACTCTTAGTCCTTTTGTCTAACAATCCGATTCGATCCTAAAATATGTGGACTTAAGTTTTAATATTGTATGCATGTTTTCAAGGAAATGCTGTACTGCCAAAGATGTGACCCTTTTCATAATTGCATTACACATGTCTAATCCTTTTTGAGGAAAAACAATATCAAGCTGGTGCTCGGTATTTATATTTTCATTCTGAGCTTACATTATTGTTGCAGGAATAATTCAGATTGCGGCATTTTGAAATAGAAGTACAGCTGCTGCTCTGTTCTGTTGGGTCATTGTCACGCATGACCTTTCTCTCCCCCTTCTCCTAGCCCGTTCCAGACCTGTGATTTCATGGGTGCGGACCAGACCACTCTCATGAACTCTGCTGATGTAGCATCTCCTGTGTAACTTAGTCCTGAGTTCCCTGGAGCCCTGAGAATCAGTGCTGACCCACCCAGAGACAATCTTTACTCAAAAGCCAACCTGCAATCCATGTCCCAGGCTACTTGCTATCCATCAATGCTATTATTAAATAAATGTTAGTCACACCAAATAAATATTACCTGCCTGGGGAATTCTTATGACACAATAAGTTCAATATGTTAAATCAAATGAGAAGACATTTTATTGATTCCATCTGAAATTTTCTCATTTATGCACTCAGTTAACAAAGATGTATTGGGTGTCCACTTTACATAAGGCATCATGGGGTATCTAGGGCAGCTAGGTAATGCAGTAGGTAGAGCACTGGGCCTGGAGTCCAGAAAACTCCTCTTCCTGAATTCAAACCTGGCCTCAGACATTTACTAGCTGTGTGACCCTGGGCAAGTCATTTAATCCTGTTTGCCTCAGTTTTATCATCTGTAAAATGAACTGAAATAGAAAATGGCAAACCACTACAGTGTCTTTGCCAAGAAAACCCCAAATGGGGTCAGGAAGAGTCTGACAGGACTGGACAGCAGCAAAGGACAGCTCTTGCCTTCCAGGATTTGACATTCTAATGAAGGCATAAAACACAGGAATGGGGAGCAATGGGGATATCGGGAGCATAGCTGGTGGAGGAAGTGGGGAAGCAGCATGGAGGACTGCTCCCCACTTGTCTCCCACAAGATAATGCAAAAACTTCTTTATCTAAAAGACTCATGATTAGAATCCAAGTTCCTGTTGCAGAGAAGGTGGAGATGATTGAGTAGAGAAAGCCTGGCTTACAGAACCAGTGGCCTTGAGGCCACAGATTCCCCACCCCTGGTCTACATACTTTCAATTTAAACAAATTAAATTCAAGTAAACAAATCTTTATTTTGCATTTACTATGCTAGAGGCTCCAAATACAAAAACATAAAGGAGACAGGCGTATCCCTAGAGGAGCTTTCTGAGGTGGTGGAGAATACAATGTGGGCATATCTTCGTTTCTCCGCAATTCAACTTTTAAAAGTATGTCATGTGAATTTTTAGATGACTCCCTAGATAAAGTGCTGGGTTCAGTCAAGAAGACCTGAGTTCAAATCCAGTCTCAGAAACTTTCTAAGTGACCTTGGGCAAGTCACTGAATCTCTGTTTGCCTATGCATGCATTGGACAAGGAAATGTCAAATCACTCTAATGTCTTTGGCAAGAGAAGTCCATGGAGTGTATGGCCATGTTATGGGTCAAACATGGGGTCAAGAAGAGTTGGACAGGACTGAATGATCTGCGTTTACTCTATACTAGGTACTGGGAGTTTCCATTCTCCTGGGGGCCCATAGTAGGAACACAGATTCAACTCACTTCAACAAGCATTTATTTACTAGGCATCTATGATCAGCAGGGAGGGCGTTTGCTAAGAAATAGTAATACAAAGACAAAAAGAGAATAATTCTTGCCCTCTATGAACTTATATTCTACCAGAGACACACAAGCTATGCACTGGTGCCTACTATGTGCCCAACACTGTGCTTACTGCAGTAGCTGCAGAGATAAAAATGAGAAGTCCCTACTCTCAAGGAACTTCCTTCCTTCGGGGGAGACAGAGCATGAACACAGATCAATGAATACAAAACATGCACTATCTAATTTCATCCTTGTTCTTTTGCCCTTTATATGTTCTTCCCCCAAGAGGGAAGGTAATTGCCCTATGCCCCTATTAAAATAAATAGGTAGTGGGCTTTGCTTCCCTGTCATTTTTTTTTAACTTAGAGCACATTACATCTGAAATCAATCCAACAACTGACATGAGAAAAATTTCTCTTTGTCCAGATGTCATCAGCGCTGTCCTCCATCTCCAGTTCTCCTCATTGAGTCCCAGGCCTCCAAGCTCTTAGGACTGTTACTTTTTTCAGTTGTTCTCTCTAGACATTTGAACACGGGCTAAAATGAAACACAGAACTTGTCCAGGACTTCTTCTTGTTTTTTATTTCCTCTGGCTAGCATGCAGCTCGAGTAAACAGCAGCAGCCTGCAGGAAGTCAGTCTAGCCACAGCCAATCTGTAGTTGTTTTTGTGAGAGAAGATGGGAAGAATGAATATTTGCCCCATGGCATCAATTTCCTGTTTAAGATTCTTTCTCCAAGAGCCATTTGGAAATGTCTCCAGAAACACAGATGTTACGTAAATACCATACATAACTGGTTTTCGTGGATGGAAAGAAAAGTCTGTAAGATTTTAAGGAGGTTCATTCAGCCTCACGTCAGAGCCCAGCCATGAGTCTCTCTACTTTTCATTTAACATTTTGGAAAAATGGTTTATTCCAGGGGTTGTGGATGGGCTGACCTCCCCTTTTGCCCCTAAGTCTTTGGATTAAATTCTGCTAAAGAAGCTTGTATCCACAAGCTTATACATGGCAGGGTGGCAAATTGCAATTCCTGTGATTCAATTTATAAAATAATATTGTCATTGATATTTGTGTAGCATTTTAGATTTGCAAAGCAAATTTATGAGAGTCTCACCTGAGCTTCATAACAGACTTGTAAAATAAATACCACAGGTATCATTAGCTTTTTTTTCTTTTTTCTTTTTTTTTTTTACAGATGAAAAGATTAAGGTTTAGAGGGGCTAAGGGACTTGCCCAAAGTCACACAGCTAATAAGCAATAGCAGTGCACTTTGGTCTTAGGTCCTCCTGATGCCAAGTCCATACTCTTTGCCACCCTGCTTCAAGGCAGTTTTTCTCAATAACAGAAATAACTCTGGGGTGCTACAGGCAAACATTTGTAGTATTGAAGGACCATGTGTATCCTATCTGATAGCTGTCCCAGGAGGCTTGAGCCAAGATCGTTTTTAAAATGCCTATAAGACCTTAGGAGATGCAGCTGTTGTCAGATGTTTTTGACGATGATCGTACCCAATGCTCGTTTTTTATTTAGCTTACATCCTGTGGGTGTCTAAGCCATTTGAAGAACCAGAAATGCAAAGGAAGGTTCAGAGAGCAGAAAGAATTGGTTCAGCAAGTGGTCCCTTTGAACATATACCATTGGGCTGCTTTCTCACGTTAAGGGCAAAAAAAACCCATTTTCTGAGGTGATCAAAAGAAAAACGAGGAATCTGCTAGTGTTCCCTTTCTCTGTTCGGTAGATGAAGAGTAGAGGAGATTCTTCAGCATCAATGATCTGGCTTTGCATACCGAAACCCATTTGTTAAGATTGTAATTGTGAAATGGAGTTGATAATCCAGTGGAAAGTATTTGGGTAATAGATGAATAAAAGGATTCGGTATCTTGGAGAATCTATTATCCAGGATTTTCTGCTTCCTTTCGTCATGGAATATACTAGCACAGACCCATGGAAATTATGTGGACCCAGGCACTTGCAGGAGGTAGGAGGTGCGTTGGGGGGGCGGGGTAAGGAGTTGGGTGTGTGGATCTGGTGAAACTGTGGGGAGAGACAGTCAGAGAACACAAAGCGGGACTGGGATTAGAGGGAAATCGAGCTCCTCTCATGATCCTGTCAGCACATATGCCTGTAATTGCAGCTTGGTAAGGAATGATTAAGCAGGGATCATGAAAAGAGCTTAGACCTCAGAATTTCAATCAAGTGTTTCCTCATTTCCCCTAAGCATCCCCTCCTCTTGCCTCCCCTTGCTTACGGATGTGGCTAGTCAAACTCAGTATATTTTAGGAGAAAGGTGTGAAGCCCAATGCCTAACAATTATAATAATTTTGTACTTATAACCACACCTTAGAGCTAAGAATCTCTGTGGTTTCCAGCGCTGAGCTTAGGCAGTCTCCTGTCCCTCGAGGGAGAAAGGTGTAATGATCTAGCATGATCCGCTCTCCGCCTCACGTAGTTCCGATAAAGAACAGCTGCACAGAGATCACCAAGTCAAATGCAGAGTGGAAGGATGGGTAAAAATGGCCCAGAAAGTCTCCCTCTCCTTGCCTTTCTTTGCTTTTATCAATTGCTTTCCTGGCTGAAGCTTTCTTTCCACTCCCAGTGCTGCTCTACTTTGCCCTTTACCTTCCTTCCCATTAGGCTCCACGCAGAGCCCCTTGAGGTCAGGGCTGGTTTGTTTGCTTCTCTTTGTACTTCCCAGGACACATCACATCTGGCACACAGTAGGCGCCTAATAAATTCGAGTTAGCTTGAATTGTCCCTAAGTCTTTATTTGTCTGCTCATTGGTCATGGCTAGGCACTACGGGACCTGGAAAAATATCTAAATACCACAAAGAGTCAGCAATGAAATTGTTGCATATAGGATAGCTTATGTGTGTCACCTTGAGTTCTCAAACACTGTGATATTGACCTGGATCAGTTACATGGTACCTGTTTAGCATGGATGTTTTTTATTTGAAAAAATATATAAATATCTAAATTGTATTCAGTTCATTTTCACGCAATCAAAATCTATCAGATCTGAAATCAGGAAGACCCAAGTTCAAATCCAGCCTCAGACATTTACTGTGTGACCCTGGGTGAGTCACTTAACCCTTGCCTCAGTTTCCTCATCTGTAAAATGGGCATATAATTATCACTTGCCTCCCAGGGTTGTTGTGATGATCCAGTGAGATCACATTTGTAAGCATCTAGCACAATTAGTGAAATGTACACACTTATTCCCTTCTCAGTCCCCTCCCCCATTCAGTTCCATTGAACAAGTATATAATAGGCACCTACTGTGTGCTGGAGACTATGGCAAACCTGAGGATAAAAAAAAAAACTAATCCCTTACCATAAGTTTACATTCTCCCAAGGGAAGCAACATGTACACAGATAAGTGAATGCAAAATTGATTCAGGGGGAAAGGGAGGACAAGTCGCTAATGGTGAGAGTCTGGAAAGGCCTTGTGTGTCACTGGAACTGAGCTTCGAATCTCTGAGGGATTCCAAGAGGTTAAAGTAAGGAGGGAAGAGCATTTCAGGCACAGAGAGAGGTGGGTGACAGAATATCATTTGAAGGAAAGGTAGGAAAAAAGGAAATAAGCATCTAGATATTAGACACCTACTATGTACTAGGCACTTGCTAAGTACTTTACATTGGATCTTAACAACATCCCTGGTGGTTTAAGTAAGTGGTGTTATTATCCCCATTTTACAGATAAGGAAACTGAGGCAAACAGTGGTTAAATGACTTGCCCAGGGTCATTACAGCTAGTAAGTGATTGAGATTGCATTTGAACCCAGTGATTAAAAGCCCACTGTTCTATCTGCTGCACTACCTATCTGCAAATGGGAGATGAAGTTGACCAGTTATTAAGCACCTACTGTGTGATGAGCTACACTACAAGAGTTAAGTCTGTGTATATCTCTTATAAACTAGGAGATTTTAAAACAAATTTAAAAGGAAAAAAAGGCTTTCTTTAAAAGGCCTTTATGACTAGAGTATTAATAACTCATATTAATAACACACATGTTCTAAGGGTTACAAAATGCTTTCCTCCTCCCAACAAACCTGTAAGGTTGGTTTTACAAACATTATTTTCCTTGTTTTACCAATAAGGAAGCAAAGCCTCCAAGTTATTGGCTGACTTTCCAATGACACAAAACTGGTGTCAGTCCCTCTTGATCCAAAGTCTATCCTTACCCAAAGTCCTCCCTGACCTGAATGTCTCTTAGTCACTATAAATTCTGCGAACCCTACATATCTTGATGAACCACAGGGCAACTAAGACACAAGGTCACTTTTTCAGTCTAACTGTTCCTCAATTCAACATTCCACCCCTTCTCTGCCCCTTGTTCCTTTTCAGAAGTTACCCGCCCCACCCCTTAACCCCAACGCCCAGAACAGTCATTGGTACCTCTCTGAACGCTTATCCTCCTACAAAGCTCAGCTCAAGAGCCAATACTCACTCCTTCCTCGAATGACTTTGTATTTACTTACTTTGGCAAATGTCATACCCTCCAGAAGAAGGGAGTGCAGGGACTGTTGGATTACTGCCTTTACTTTTCCAGCCCCTGGCATATGCCTGGGAAAGAATATTCACTTAAAGTTTCTCAGACTGAATGAATTCTCTCAGCTGAGATGTTCCTATAATCACACTGGCTTGGCTTTTGTTGCCAAGATAGTCATGAATCAAGTGAAATCCAGAAAAGAGAGAAATAACATTGGAGGTCAATGAGTCCACAACTTACTTTCACCCATAAACACATTGCACTTGAGTCATTGAGAGAACTTGGGAGGAGGGTTTGCATACATGCACACCCACTCCCTGTGGATTGCTTGGAACATACAGGAATGGAGCAGCTTTGGGCATGGGGCAAGGGGACTGCTTGAAGACTGACTCACCATCAACAAGGCTGCTCACTACCTTAGAAGGATGCAAAGGAGTCCTTGGGGGAGACAGAGAGTGTTTGGAGAGTAGTAGACATTCATGGAAAGGGAGCTAGAAAGGCATGCATGGGGAGGCAGAAAAGACTAAGTGGAGGGTAAGGTAAGAAGGGGATGGAAATACTGGAGGCTATTCAGGATGAGGGCTCTCAAAGGCGGCATGGCATATTGCAAAGAGGGCTGGACTTGAGGCAGAAGAGACTTGGGTCCGAATTCCACTTCTGCCACCCTGACACTGAGGACCTTAGGCAGGTTGCATCCCATTCTCATGGGATCACTCATATTTAAAATATTTAATATAAATATTAAAATATTTAGACTATCTAGAATATCCACCTCACAGCACTGTTGTGAGGAGCAAAGAAATGAAATGGCCAAGGATTTATTGAGTTCTTACTATTCCAGGCACTTGTGCTAAGCATGGAGAATACAGAAATACAAACAACCATACACACATACACATAAATGTATATGCAATATACACAAAATATACACATACAGGCATACCTCCTTTAACTCCACTTCATTTTATTGTGCTTCACAGATATTGCGTATTTTGCAAATTAAGTTTGCGGCAACCTTGTGTTGAGCCAGTCTATTGGCACCATTTTTTCCAACAGTAGGAGCTCACATCATGTCCCTGTCCCATTTGTTGATTCTCAGAATCTTTCAAACATTTTCATTATTACTATGTTTGTTTTCCTGAGTGATCTTTCATATTACTATTGGAATTATTTGGGGTTCAAGGAACCACACCCACATAAGATGGTGAACTTAACTGATAAATGGGTGTGTTCTAATGACTCTCCAAGGCCACGTCCCCCTACCTCTCTTTACACCACTCCACTCCCTGCTTAGACACCACAATATTGCTAAACTTAGTTGATAAGACAATGGCAGGGTTTAAAAGGATTGACTTCACTTTTGAAATGCTATCGAACAGCATTGCATGCTACAGGAAAGGAACAGTCAATCAAGGTGGCCAAATTCATGTTATCTTATTTTAAGAAATTGCCACAGTCACTCCAACCTTCAGCAACTACCATTCTGATCAGTCAGCAGTCATCAACATTGAAACAAGACCCTCCACTAGCAAAAACATGGCTCTCTAAAAACTTAGATGATGGTTAGCATTTTTAACCATAAAATATTTTTAATTAAGTTATTACATTTTTAGGCATAATACTATTGTACACTTAATAAACTACAATATAGTGTAAACATAATTTTTGTATATATTGGGAAACCAAAAAATCCACTTTATTGCCATATTTGCTTCATTACAGTGATCTTAATTTGAATCTGCAATATCTCTGAGGTATGCCTATATATGCACATATGCACACATATACATACATATGCATGTATACATGCAAACGCATACATATACACACATGCAGTCCCTGATCTCAAGGAGCTTACATTCTGAAGAAGGAGACAACACACAAAAAGGAACTGAAAAGGGTGGAGGGAGAAGGCCCCCCAGGTAGGGGCCTGGTAGAGCAAATCTAGGGCATCAAGAGGAAATAAGTAAGAATATTTAGAAATGCTCAGCCCCTGGGATGTTTGTTGCCAGATGCATGTCCATAATAAAGGCAGAAATTTGAAACAAAGAACTGAAAGTTCAGATGTCTCTCTGCACCTTTACCTGACCTGTTTTTGCCCTGGTGTCTCCTCTCCCTTTCATTCTCATGGGATGACCAAAGAATCTTGGAGAAGGACCATGAGAGCTGAAAGCCAGAAAGGCTATATGTCTATTGAGAGGCAGCATCTGAAAATGATGTTTAAAGAGGGCAGGTTGGCTCTCAGAATCTAAAAAAAGAGAAAGGGGACTTCTTTGGCCTAATTCAGAGACTGGCTGAGTATAGAGATCTTGATTATTGTAAAAAGAAGATGAAGTTCCTTAATGGGTTGTCACCATTTAAAATGTCCTGTCTCCCTAAAAGAGCTGAAGCTTAAGTCTCTGGGCTCTAAGATAAAATGGAGATGGGAGATGATCATCTTTCTGTTATAAGACAGAGGTGACCCCTTATATGAGGGCTCCAATGAAAGTCACTTGCTTGGGGGAGCCATATCCAGCTGAGAGCATGAGACCCTCAGAGCACCACCTGGCAGGACCAGTGGGGATGATGGGGTTGGAAAGGTGGATCCCTCAAGGACCGGAGTACAGGTGAGGTCACCTGGTCTGAATTCTTGGATTCAAGCATTCTTGATGTCAAGGTGGCAAAGATTTATTGTTATGCTTTCAGTAGGCAAGAGTTAGAGAATCTGCAATTTAACAGGGGGTCCAGGTAAAGTTTATATAAGTTAAACTCTGGTAAAAACACATGCTAAATATGCTAACTAGCTTAATTATTCATAATTCAGGGTGGGATTAGGAAGTGGTTAAGGAGTGGTCAGTTCTTAAAGGAACATGCACTTTTAGTATCTACTGTGCAGGCGTTTTATCCAGAGTTCCCTGGAAAACAACCCAAGGGTGGGGGGGGGAGGGTGGGGGGGGAGGTGCTACATGAAGGTGAGGTTTCAGGCTTGCAATGTCTCTAAGTCATTTAATGCTCAGGGCAGACAGCTATGCCCAGTCTGTCACCCATCAATGTCTTGTTTGACAAGATAAATGTAAGGGAGTACACATATATCTAAGTCTAGGATGTCTGAATGGGTTCAGTGAGTGGTAAATATCTCTATAAGCCAGTGACAGCCAGTTCAGCCAGTACACTGCTAGTGCAAACTAATAAATTCTATAGGTGCAGCTGGCTATTGTATCAGGAAAAGAGGTAATGTTTTGCTAGGGCATGCTGTCCTAGAGCTGGGGAGAAACTGCCAGGGACAGTGTTTGAAGCTAGGGAGAAATATGATTTTGGAATTGGGGTTCAAGCACAGGTACCCAAATACCACATCAGGGACCTGTATAAGCATCATCAAAAGACAGTGGTGGCTGTTATGTGTCAGAAGTATAAGCAGCTGCCCCTCCACACATACACACACACACACACACACACACACTACTCGCATACCCACAGGCACACAAACACACATGTACAGTACCTTGGCTATACATGTTCTCTATGCACATGCAAGAGGGAGGGTGCCCCAAGTGCTACAGATGTCCAATGATACATAGTTACCAGCTGTTTAGGGGGAAACGAGGGTGGGAGTATAAAGCAATGAGATGGGAATGGAAATCTAGCTCCTAATTTACAGTCAGACCTCACAAATGCTTGTACTTTCGACTATTTTTAGACTGCAAACTTTCAGAGGTAGGGCCCAGGTGGTTTTTAGTTTTGTTTTTGTAGATAAGCTAGAAGAGGCATGTGGTGTGCGTGCTGGTGTTAGGGTGGGGAGTGATACACAACTGTTATTTGTTGATGAGGAAGAGGAGGCTTGTGCACAGTTGAGTAGGTGGAAAGGGTTTGAGAATCTCTCTGTAGTGGAAAGAGCTGAGTGTTTGTAGTGAAGAGGTTGTTTGGTGGATCAGGTGTGTCTGACTTTTTGTGACCCCGTGGACCTTACTGTCCATGGAATTTTCTCTGCAAAGATACTGGAGTGCTTTTCCATTTCCTTCTGTAGTGAATTAGGGCAGAGATTAAGTACTTGCCCAAGATCACACAGCTAGTAAGTGGCTGAGTCTGGTTGAATTCGGGCCTTCCTGACTCTCTCTAGGTCTAATATTCTCTCCACTGAGCCATCTATCTGTCTTTGTAGTGAAGATGTCCAGGGTTCAAATCTAAGTAGGGCCTGTGTCCCTTTGGAACAAGCCACTTAACCTCCCTGGGACTCAGTTTTCTCATCTATAAAATGAAAGATTGGACTAGAGGATTTCTATGGCCCCTCCCTGCTCTATGGGCTTAGAAAGTCCAGCACCTAAACATTCATTTGCTGACATCCTCTGGCATCATCAGTCAGCTAACTGGTTTATTTTTGTGAAAAGGCGATATAATGAGGTGAGGACAAGGATTCGAGTCAGGAAGAGTGGTGTCCAGCATTTACTAAGCATCTATTATGTTCTAGGATCTAGAATCTAGGCCTCATGTTAGTGAGAGGCTAGGTGTGCAAAGACAAAGCAAAACATGTCCTGTCCTCAAGGAACTTAGATTCTAGATTCTGGCCTCTCTGTATAAAATGGGCGTAAATGATGCTAGCAGGATTCATGCCACAGGGGAGAAGATCAAAAGTCAGGCTAGTACATCTTCCAAGCTCTCTGTGCATGAAGCACCATCCCTAGAAGACAGTTTAAATGCAGAAACATGGCCTTTGAAACAGATTTTTGAGCTGTAAGCTTGCTTAGATCCACAAATCGAGACCATATGTTCACTGTCTTAGAATGATGATGGCGTGCGTTTGGAGCGCCAGTGTGAAGGATAAGCGGCTGTTCATTCACCCAGAAGGTTTCTGAATTAGTATAACAAGGGGACATTCATTAACGTCAAACACCCTAGACTTCCTCCCCAGGAGATCAGGCCAGAGCATTATCGTCAGGGTTCCCAGATTCGTACCAGGCTGAAAGAGGAGAGCCCCCAAGAATGTCGACAGGAAGAGGTCTGCCAAATGCAACAATACTCTTTTTTTACAAATAGTTAAGCTTTAATGAACAAGGATATATTTCTGACCCTAAAACAGAAAGAGTAAAAACCTCATTCCTTCAGAGAGGATATAGGCTATCTGAATTATGGTGTTTATTTTTTTAAAAAGTCTATCCCTTTTCATGATAAAGGCATCACATATGTTAACTTTACATATGTTGACTCATATAACTCATGAGAAAGGCTTTGCAAACCTCAAAACTCGATTGATGTCAATGCTAGCAAACTGGCTAGCTATTGAATACATATGAAAACCATGGCAGGCACAACCCTGGATTGAAGATAGAAGATCTGGATTTGAAGGGGTCCTGTGGCCTTTATGTTCTATGTGACCATGAGCAAACTGAACAGTCTCACTGAGTCTCAGTTTTCTCATCTGCAAAAGGGGAATAATGATACTGCTGTAGCCCCTTGTTGGATGGTGGAAGGGCCCTCTGACTCTCCAGCCCCATCTCAGACTAGTCACAGATTTCCTCTGATGGCTTCCTATGAGTTACAAGCATGCTTAATTGGCTGATCCTGCAAGCAATGGATATACTTGAGATGTATTCCCTTCCCCTCAGGCCTTTCCATGCTCCCAATCTTGAGGTATAAGAATGATTCTCTGAATTCCAAAGAATCAGTAGGGGGATCTTCTTCTACCATCATCCCCCTTACCTCACTGTGACCAGCCTTTGTGAGCACATGGCATTCCAGGTAAGTGTGAGCCTGGGATGTAGCCACCTCTTGTGTGGGTCTTCTTTCCTTTGGTATGGGGTCTTGTGACATCTAAAAAGAAGCTGGGACACTCCATCCTTGCCTCTCCTGGACAGGGGAGTACCATCTCCTGGAGCCACTTCAATCTGCCATTGCTACCACGCAACAGGAAAGAGTCACCCATAGAGAAAAGTTACCCGAATCAAAGGGAACTACTTGGTGTTAACTGGGATGCCCCAGGGATGGTGAAATGTGGAATAGTTAGTTCAGATCTATATTACAAATGACCAGATAAGGCTTTCATGTTAGCCATTCGATTAATTGTAATCATTCCACAAATGTGTGCTGCTTAGAATTCCCATTCCATACCTGATTCTCATTTATATATCTGTATTCTGGATGCTTTTTTTAACCCACCTTCCCTCCTCCCAGGCCCTCCTATTACCAGCCACTGGGAAGGATGCATTCCTCAGGATCTAAAGTAGGCACTGAGTGACATGTTCTCCTATTGAGGAGACAGGTAACCCCAGAACAAGGAACCCAGAAGGCATCCATGAGGTTGGCAGGCCTTGTACCCTCAGCCTTAGCAGTGCCAGGCTAGTAAGGAGCCAGATTTGCATCATCTACCTTGAAGCAGTATAGTTTGCCATGTCATTAGGACTAATCTAAAATAGATTAGAAGCTCCTTGAGGACAAAAACTATCTTTTATCTCTTTTTGTATCCCCAGTGCTTAGTATAATGCCTGGCACATAGTAGGTGCTTAATAAATGTTTATCGATTGATCGATATAAATGGAAGTTGTTCTTATTATTTTTTTCAGTGAATTTCAGTTAGAAATGGCCCTAGGACAATTGTTATGTGGTTATTAGTCTTCGAAAGTTAATATTCCGATGGTAGAGAAAAAAATCATTTGTCACTAAATAAAAGTGCTGGGATGTGTGTAGAGACTCAGGATGGTGTAGGGGATGGAGAGCTATGAAACCCTGAGACATTCCACATCTGAAACATACAGGACAAGTCACTCTAGGCCCTTTTTAGGTGTGCAAGCGTCACAGAAGATAGCAGTCATCTACGCTGGTAGAAGCAGTTTTCTTGGCCAGGAGTTTCCTTCCCCATTGACATCCAAGCCCTGGCTTTTGTCACTGTAGGGATATAAGCTCTTCTGTAGGCTTGTCGTCATCCACCACTACCACCACCACCACCACCATCATCATCATCATAGTTACTAACTAGAAAGCAGCAAGCTAGAGGAGAAAGAGACCTACCTCTTGGATTTGGAGAAGCTGACTTCAAATCTTCGCTTGGTATCTAGGTGACTTTGGGTGAGTCACTTGACATTTCTGGGTTTTGTTCTCTGTTTCTAAAAAATGAAGAATTTGGCCTAGATGACTCCTAGGGTCTTTTATTAGCTCCTGGAAGGCAGAGCCCATTTCATTTCTATTTTTGTATCACCCAACTCTAGTAAAGTGTCTGGTATTTCCTAAATGCTTATTAAATCATCCATCAATTTTTAGCTAAAAATCCTAGAATCCTGGCTGCCTGCAAGCAGACACCCTTTCATAAAAAGATAAGAATAATGTGTATTTGG
The DNA here is from genome assembly GCA_023548195.1 of Bettongia penicillata ogilbyi. Taxonomy (NCBI): domain Eukaryota; kingdom Metazoa; phylum Chordata; class Mammalia; order Diprotodontia; family Potoroidae; genus Bettongia; species Bettongia penicillata. Next base: position 181,626 of record JAJHZJ010000497.1, read on the forward strand.
CATAGCTAAGAAGTTCTGGTGTTGCTCACACTTTAAGATCTGTGCTTTTTCTGTAAAAGAGAACCTCCGAAATCTGAAAAACAGTCTATTGTCTTTAAAGAGCAAGCTTGCTACCTTTGTAACACCCTTGTGGGCCTCAATGTCCTCATGTATAAAACAAAGGAGTCGAAAGAGATGAACTCTAACCTTCCTGCTCTAGACAGTATATCCTATGGCTTTTTTAAGTTACAGCTACGCTTGTTATTTGCTTACTAAGCCCTTCCCCCATAAAAAACACAAAGATGAACTTTAGCTCAGTTGCTGTCTACATTAATTGATTTTTCCGTAAATCAGTCAGTCGATAAATATTTGTTAAGCATCTACTATGGGCCAGGCACCATGCTAGGGAGGCAAATACAAAAAAGGAAGCCCCTGACCTCAAGGAGGTCATATAGAATGGGGAGAAGCCAACACACAACAGGAAGCTGAAAAGGGAGATAGGGAGAGAAAGTATCCCCAGCTCAGGGGTACAGTGGAGAAGCCAAAACAAGTAGAGCCAGGTGGGAAATGAAGAGATACCCCAGCTGGGTGCCCTTAAATGGAGGTTTGGGAAGGAGCACTTCCCACTGCCCTCCCATCAGAAGGGCAGAGAGTACTGATGAGGTGTAGACACCAAGATTGCTGTTATGATGTAGGATGGTGAAGCTCCTGTGGGCATGGTGGAGATGCCAAGGAGTGCAGCCAGGTGGGAAGTGAGAAAAGGCATCAGAAACAGTACACACTTCCATTTAGGTTGTTACTTGCCTTCTAACTGTGTGTGTCTGTCTGTAGCATGGCACCCTGAACATGTTAAGTTTTCAAAGTTTTATACTCCTCTCAGTCATACAAACATCACACATGATTTAGGATCACAAGTTTAGAGTTCAGTACTCAAAAACATTTATTAAGGGCTTACTATGCGCTAGGCTGTGTGTTATAAGCACTGGGGATGCCAATATGAAAAAGAGAGATAATGTGTGCCCTTAAGGAGCTTATAATCTAAAAGGTAAGAAAATACACACAAGAACTCTGTGAAGGCATGGGGAGAGGTATCCTGTGCAGGGGCATAGTGGGAAAGTCAAGGAAGTGCAAAATCTGTACATCTGGGAGCTGGAAGGGATCTTAGAGGCACCAGATCCTTTCATTGCACAAATGAGGAAACTGAGGCCCCTGAGGAATTCAGTGATTTGCCCCAAATTAATGTCAGGGCTAGAATTCAGATGTAAGTCTTCTTCCTCCAAATAAACCCAGGGTATTCCAGTGCCCAATGCCTAAGCAGTAGAGCCATAACCGGAACAGGGTGACTAGGTCTTTGACTCAGACCACTAAACTAGAAAAGGCAAAAACATTTAATACATGCATTCCCTCCCCCACAACAGTATAAGGAAGGAAGAAGGTCAGACAGAGAATGTGAGTTTCAGAGATGCTGATCTATGCAAAGTTTTCTGCTTTGGGAACTCTAATGCCAGATTTCTTTAGACACTAATACAGGTGTCGGAAAGAGAAGGTTCAGATTCTGGGCAATGGTGGGTACTCACTAAAGAAATCCTTTTATGTACGCTATCAAGATTCCCCTTCCCTCTCTCTCTTCCAGATGGACCTACATTTCTCCAAGCTGCCATCCAACAGCAAGACACTTCCTTCTCATAAAGGCGAGCCATTTTCCCTGCCATGTTTCAAGTGATAGAGAAGCTTACCTGAAGCCATTTTACTGAAGAAGAAAAATTCATGGAACCTCAAATCCCAGGAGAGGGTCTAGATGAGCTGTGTGGTCTTCCAGCTCTCAAGCTCTATCCCCTCAAGCATTCAAGTACTAATTTTCCTTCCCAATAAATAGAATTATCCTTAAAGGCTTTTATATTATTTTTCCATATGAACGAATTAGATTTAATTTGAGATCATTTTTATTTTACTTGACCCAGTAGCATTTCCAACAAGTTGACCGAGCAGCAAAATGACTACTTATGATTGCTCCTGATTTCCACTATTAACGACATAACAGGAAAGCCAGCATGATATGCAATCCCTGAGAAATGGTATTTTCTCAGACTAAAAATCTACGCCTCTCCAAGGTGAGGAGGGTGGTCTACACAGGAGAACAGTGAGGCTGGGAGCTCATGGACTGCACTTCTCTCATGACAACATTGCCCCAAAGTCTGTCCTGGGTTACAAACCCTCTCTAATAGATGGAACCTGTCTGCTCCCCAAAGAACCCTTTCTGTTCATCTGAGAAAAATACTTGAGTTTTACTTTTTTCCCCTTAAAAATTAATGAATTATTACAAAAAGAATAATGGGATTTAGTAAAGGTGGCAGGCCAGAACCCAGCTAAATATTTTGTGGTTTTGTGGGAATACAGTAAAGGTAGTAGTTGGTATTATAATAAATGAGGATCCAGGCAAGTCCCAGCTGCTAAACATATGATTGTTACTTGGGAGTACAAATAGAAATATTTTTTCCATCCTCTGGGGGTACATTCTGCTCTAGATATGCCTGTATAGCTGCAATTAGCATTAATGAGAGTTGTGCACAGAGAAAAGAGACTAGATTTCTTCTCTGCTGCTTATATGTAACTACATTTATGCTATGTCTGGACTTTCTAAATCCAGGGACTGTATTAACATTTCAATTCCATTTTGGGAATCATTTTTTTTTCTTTACACAGAAAAATATAAAACAAAGTAGAATTTTATTGGGTGGCTTCCAACTTTATCTGAGCTGGTGTTCCATTGGGAATGGGATGAATGAGAGGCAGGTGAAGACTACATACCATAGGGAAATATGGTGGCAGAATGGGCAGAAGTCCAGGTAGGCAGGCAGTCTTTGATAAGTCTGGTAGCAAAGAATGGGGATCCATCTATGGGAAACAGGGTAGGACTCGAGGACTTGGTGGGAGGTAGGGGGTAGAGGGAGATGGGGCAAGACAGGCTCATAGGGCTGTAAGGTCATACATAGGTGAAGAACTGGAAGAACTTTTGAATTCCAAGCAAGCAGGTAATAACTGTCGATAAGCATTTATTTAGTGCTTACTATGTGCCGGCATCGCACAAAGAGTTGAGGGTACAAAAGAAAGCAGATAAAGACAGCCCCTGCCTAAGGAGCTTACATTCTAATGGGGGACAAAACAAAATTAATCTGGGAAGGGAGAACATAGAGAAGGAGGAAGGGGGAAGGGAGAGAAGAAAGTGTGGCATGGTGGTGAAGGCTGGACAGAAGTCATGGGAGGAGAATGAGGCATGCCTGACCCGGCCCAGCCTCAAAGTGGAGACCCCGGAGGTAAGGAATAAGGAATATTAGTATGAAGGAGGGAGTATGTTATCTTTGTAACCTTAGGCAGGTAACTCGGTTTCCTCATCTACAAAATGAGGAGTTTGGCCTAAGGAACCTCTACCTTCCAGTTCTAAATCTATGATCCTGATCCAGCAAAGGAGACTGAGAAGCAAAGGTCAGATGTGTAGAAGAACCCAGGAAGATCAGCTTCATGGCCTCCACCAGAGGAGTATCCAGGAGAGGTCAGATACTCATTCATACCATTGATTTTGGAAAATGCTGGGGAGCAGAAATCATTCCAACTGAGTGGCAAGGTCTGTGGCAGAAGCAGAGGGGAAGATGTATTGCTTTGGTGAGTAGGGAAGAGGGGGAGTAACAGGGAAGAAGAGATTCCCAGGTCTCAGGCCTCATGAATTCCATGGACAGACCAGAGTACGACAGGGGCAACAGCTGAAAAAATAGAGAGGGCAGGTGCTGACTCGGAGTGAATCACTCTGAAGCCTCCTCCTTGAGGGCAAAGCTCTGAGAAGCCTTCCTGGGGGGGGTGAGCCTGCAGTAAATGAATCACTCAGGAGCCCACGTGGGACTGAAGCTCTGAGGATGGCTTTTCCAGGCAGAACAGGGCAGAGAGGGAGTCAGGACAGAGGGGATTACCTGGAGCCAGCAGCACCTTTCTGATCCCTCCTATAGAAAATGAGCCCTACCCTGTGAAATATCATAGGTACATAGATTCAGAGGTGGATGAGACCCCAGAGGTCCAGCCCCGTCATTACATACGTAAGGAAACTGAATCTTAGAGATAATTATGAACCGGGAGGGATCGGAGTCAAGGTCCTCTAACTGAAAACCTAACATTCTTTCCAATATAAAGTGCCCACTACCTGATATCTCTGCTCTTGGATGAGAGGCTCTGCAGGCTATGGAGATCCACATGGCAGGCAAAGACTTCTCTGTGCTGGGGAATCATTTTCAGCCTCATCATCCCCCAATCTAGGTCACTCCCAAATAGAGCCTGCGGACATGACACCAACCCTCTCCACTGGTGCACTCTATAACCAGTCAAAGTTTCCCTGGCCCAGTGAGAAATCTATTAGAGTGCAGACAAGTAAATTCTGGTATAAAAGAAGTCTTCAGTTTTTGGAGTAAGTTCTCATCTAGGTCTTCAGTCTCCTCTGACCCATGAAGGGTGGAGTCACCCTGGAATTTTATCATCCACCTATAACAAGGTATCCAGATGTGTTGGATTGGAGCACCACCTCCCATAGAGATGGCTCCTTGCTGTGGTAGAACTAGAGCTAGAACACAAATCCTTGGGAGCTGTTCCCATCCACAAAGTCAGGAACTTCCCTGAGAATTCTAGTAAAACACATGGGATGGTATTTTAAGTTTACAAGATGTTTTCCTCGCATCTCTGTAAAGTTGGTGTTTTCCCATTGTTCTGACAAGAAAACTGAGGCAGGAGGAGGTTCATTGGCCTGTCCAATGTCACACTGTTAGTGACATGGCACCAAAGCCAGGACTCTTCACTGCCTCAGACTGTCCCTCCTGCAAGGAGCTCATGACCAGATGCTATCCTTCTCTAGGTTTCTGCTAGAAATTTCTCCAAGTCAATTCAACGGGGGCCCTGCCATCCCAATGTGTGGCATCAGATTTGCAGCCAAGGATCATGGAATCAGAATCTCAGAGCTGAAAGAGATCTGAGAATGAGAGTCCTACCTGACAAAGAATTCCTCTACATTATACCAGGCATATGGCCCTCCAGTCTTTGTTTAGGGATCTCCAGTGATGGGGACTCCCCTGTCTCAAAGGGTGGCTATTTCATTTCTGCTTCTTGTTAGGAAGGGTTTTGCTATCATTAAGCCTATTTTGGTCCCTTGGCAACTTTCATATATTGCTCCAAGTTTTCTCCTCTGGAACCCAAAAGAACAGATCTAATTAATCTTTCATATAGCCCTGGAAATCCTTGAAGGCAGCTATCCTGCCCACTTTTCCCTCCCACTCAAGGTCTATAGACTGATTTAGATGGGGTGGAAAACAATAAATTTACTAGGAATGTAGTAGATTCAATACAGTAAGCAACATGAAGTCATTACCAGTGAGCAAGAAAGTGATTTGATAAAAACTGTGTTTGAGTTTGAATATCCTGATGGCAGAGTTGAAGCAGAGGGGCTAGCTAAGGGGCTATTGCAGTAATGCAGGTGGGAAGGAAAGAGGAGCTGGACTGGGCTGATAGCAGGAAAATGAAAAGGAAGAGGCAAATTTGTGAAATAGGACACGGGATGAAATCATCTGACAGATGACTGACTAAATGGAGAGAAAATTAGTGTGTGTGATTCCCAAGCTTCAAGGCTGGAGGACAAGAAGGATGGTGGGACCATGGAGGAAAAGGAGTGAGGGGTCATCATGTGAGAGAGACTAGAATCTGTAATGATTGATGTATGTGTATATACGTATATGTGTATGTAAGAGAGAGAGAAGAGACAGAGACAGAGGGAGAAGTAGAGAGAGGGGACAGAGACAGAGAGACAGCGAGACAGAGAGGTAGAAAGAGAAGTGAAAGGAGAGACAGAGGCAGAGATAAAGAGACAGAGGCAGAGACAGAGAGAGTGTATGTGTGTGTGTATTTTAAGATCTGAAAAGCACTTTGTGTACATCATCTTGTTTGAGCCCCACAACACCGCACAGCAGTATAACGATGCTTATTGAAACTCAGTCCAAGTGACTCACCTGTGATCCCACAGCTAAGTGCCACATGCAGTATTTGAACTCAGGTCTTTTAGAATCCAAGTCTTGTCATTGTTCCAGAATATCACCCTGAACAGGCCCTGCTCCTAACTTTCATGACATCATTCCATTTAGATCTGGGGCTCTGCTGGTTATCTCACACTTTGAGTTGGAGCTCCACTTGTGATTTGTGAACACCTTTGGTCCTGGTAGGAAATATATAAGGAGGTCCTCTTGCAGAAGGCCTTTGGATCATTGCCAAGTTCCATCCCCACAGTTCATGCATCAAGTCCATTACTCAGACCCTTTGCATGGATTTCTGATCCCTTATTACCCAGATGCTTGGAGTAGATCCTTGATCAGTTGCTGCTCTTGAGATATGTCTCAGCAGACCTTTCAGACTCTGAACCCTGGCTCCCAGGACCTGCCCCAGTATGTACCTGTCAGCCTTACTCTTGTCTAGTTTTGACCCTGCTGGACAGCTCTGAGTCACTGCTTCCCAAACTTCAGCATAACAAAAAGTTCTGTTCAAGACACACAGACTTTGTGATCATAGTAAGAAAGTCATGTGAAAATGACTAGACATAGAGAAATAAATTTGTGTAACAACAGCTCCTGGCATCCACGGGAATTATATACGAGACTTTATAACAAGAGGAGCCATTATACCAGTCCATTATAGTAGAGGAAATGCAAAAAGGCATGCCTGCCATCCATTTCCTCCATTCTATTCCCTCCGCTATCACTCTAGTATATAATCTTGATTTCATCATTGCTCACAAGTGTTCTACTTCCATAATCCATAATGAAATATTCCTCTACCTGACCATAACTGTCTACCCTTCCATTCCTTCCTCTTGCTTTTAACGTCTGACAGATTATCCTAATCTTCCAGTGTTTAGCACAGTGCCTGGAACATAACAGCAGCTTAATAAGCGTTCATTAATTGTTGGCATTGACTCACAAGAGCCTCCAGTTCTCTTGTGCTTTCCTGATGTTACAGGTTATCATCACTGTTCTGATCTTAGCTTCCTCCCTTCTGAAGGAATTTGAGGGACTGTCTGCATCAAGGAAGTCCCACCTCATATACTCACTAGATGTGTGACACTCTTCCAGGCTCAAAGGTGGAGCTCCCGTTTCCCAGAGTTGTTGTGAGGGTCAAATGGGATGACATATTGAAAGTACTTTGCAAACCTTAAATGCTGCATAAATAATGGCTATTTTTACCCATAGTAGCAGCAACTGCATGTGAGAATTCAATGAGAGTCTATAAATAAAGTGCTGTACACGTGTTATATCTTGTTACCATCATCATTATGAATTTTGTAAAGTGCTTAACACAGTGTCTGGAATATGGTAAGTGCTATATGCATGTTGCCTATTATTATTTGAATTTTTAAATATTGACTATGTTCCTAGGCAACTCTACATATGTGTGTAGGTGTATACAGGGAAACATCCATTTCTAAATGGATTGTTTTCCAGAAGCATGTTTTTCTAAGTTTGGAACTTGGAACTTAATTTCTCATAGAAACAAGGTTCCATTGAATGATTAGAGTCTTAGATTTGCCAGCAAAAGTCTATTTAGCTTATAATACAGCTGGGGCCCACTCCTATAAATCTTAATCATGAGTTTTGTTGAGGAAAGGTCCTTTTTAAATCTGCTTAGGAGGCCAAAAGTATTTATTGCCACCACAGAGGGATGAAGGATTTCCCCCGTACTCAAGTAGCCCCTACCTGTCCAAGCAATGGGGGTCTCCTAGCTCCAAGATACTGGTAGGAATTCCTAGGACCTAGAAGTGGGGAAGGAGATTGGAGGACAATGGAGGATGGGGGGAGTGCATATGAACTTCAGAGGGTCATGAGCAAGGATCTATCTAGGACCTCCTTTTGATCTAAATTGCCCCATTCGCTATTTCTCAGCAGTCTTTGTACACAAAGAAATGTGATCAAGTTCTGCAAATCCTAGGAATTTCCTTCTCCAGGAAGGGGAAAAAAGGGAACAAGCATTAATTAAGCTCCTACTACGCACCAAACATTGTGCTTTACAAATACCTCTTCCCAGGAGCTTTGGTGGAATAAGATGTGGTCTGAGGGTGTGAGAGGTTTGGTGTGATAAGAAGCTAGGGATATAGGAATCTGGAGATGCTGCTACGGAGCTCAGCACTGGGGTCTGGGAAGGCAGTAGTTAATTAAGAAGCAGTTATTAAGTCTGTGTTACGTATTTGGTATATAGTGAAGTGCTAAGGGTGCAAGGACAAAATGAAACCATCTTTTTCCCTAAGGAGTTTATATTCTAATGGGGATGAGGGAAAGACTAGGCTAGGCCTGAATCACACCTGGGACAGAACCTCAGGAAACTGAGGTGATTTTTAGAGTGCCTTTGGATCAATCAACATTGTTAAATATCCTGCTTTAAGCTAATTTTTGTCTTTTTTTTTATATGTAGTCAGTTGTAGAAGTTGTTGTCGTAGTTCAGGCATGGCCAGCTCTTCACGAAACTATTTGGGGTTTTCTCGGCAGGGATACTGGAGTGGTTTCCTTCTTCAACTCATTTTACAGATGTGGAAACTGAGGTAAACAGGGTTAAGACTTGCCCAGGGTCACACAGCTAATAAGTGTCTGAGACCAGATCTAAACTCAGGAAGATGAGTCTTCCTGACTCCAGGCTCAGCATTCTATCCAATGTTTCACTAGCTAGCTGCCCCTTATATAGTCAGAGCTCCCTCTACGTGGCCTCCTTCTCCTTCCTTCTCTATTCCTCTCCTTCTCTCTTTCTGTGTATACATATACATGCTTATTTCTATACATATATGTGCACATGCACACACATATAAAATAATATTATTTAGGAATGGCAACCTGGCATAATGGATCAAAGGTCTGCCTTACAGTCAGGGAGACCTGAGTTCAAGACCTGGAGAGACGGAGGAATGACAGAGGAACCCCAGGACTAGAGAGTTCCCTATGTGGGCTGTCTGGAAAAGAATTCACAGACTCAAGCATTCAAGGCGGTAAACATTTATTACGCTTTTCAGTAGGCAAGAGTTCTTAGGGAACCTGCTCTTTGAATGGGGTACAGGTAAAATTTATATAGTATATTCTACAGTATAACATGTGCCCAATCTACTGACTAGGTGACTCAGGGCAGGATTAAAGAGTGGTTAAAGATTGGTTAGCTCTTAAAGGAACATGTACTTTTAGTATCTACTTTGCAGGTATTTTACCCAGAGTTCATTGGGAAATAACTCAAGAGGGGCTACATGGAGGTATTGTTTTAGTCTTGAAACATCACTAAGTCAATCAACAGTCAGGACTGACTAAGTAGTACCAAGGTTGCTCTCATCAGTGTCTCGTTAGACAAGATAAATGTAAGGGACTATATGCAGGTCTCAGTCTAGGATACACGATTGACCAGTGAGTAGTAAATATCATTATGACCCAGGACACAGCCAGTGCAGCCAGTACACACAATTGGGGTCCAAGTACAGGCACCCAAGCACCCCATTATAACCACACACATCCATGTAGCCATACATGACCATGTAACCAAGGCCTTTATTGTAACTTCTTTGCTCCTTCAGGAAACTCTCTCACTTATATCTCAGCTCTCCTGACTCCTCCTTCTCTTCACCCGCCATATTGTTCTGAGGGAAAAGTCAAGGACCAATGGGATTGATCTCCCAGAGTGTAACTACGCTCCCTACATCTGTCCAATGTCCTGTCCCTATCTGGCAATATGTGGTGACATCCCTTTTTTTTTTTTTTTTTTTTTTTAACCAGATTAGACCCAATACTCTTAGTCTCTTTATCAAGAAGAGAGAAAAAAGGTTGTTATTTTTCTAAATAAGATGAAGTTGATGGGCAGGAGTGTGGTCAGAATTCAGAGACCAGGAAGGCAAAGAACTTAACTCCATGGACTCTTAAGGACTTGGTCTTTGAGATAGGCTGCAGATCTTTAACCTTGGGAAGAAAAGATGGCAACCTTTAAACATCTAAAATGCTCTCCAGTGGAGGAGGGATTAGTGTGTTCTGTTTGGGCCTCAGAGAACAGAACTTACCATAAGAACCTGCAAGGAAAGCTTTTTCACTACTTAAATTTAGCAGCAAGTCTAAGCTCTACGTTAGGTATGTGTTTGGAAGAAAGAAATTAGTATAATTACAATAGGTATTTATTTAGATAGTATTTACAGGTTGGCAAAGCAACTACCATATTTTACTCTCTCTTGTAAAATGACTTTGTCTTACTGTTTCTCGGCTTTTACTTATTTATGTATATGTTGTATTATCTGGTAGACTAAAAGCTCTCTGAGGACAGCGAGAACTGTTTCATGTAAGTACTTTTATCTCTAACATACAGTAGAGCACCTTGCAAATGGAGCTTATTAAATGTCTGGTGAATGGAATTCAAGCTAGAAGAGATTGCATTACTTAGCCAAGGTTATCTTGTGTCAAGTAAGGTGCTCCTTCCACTATACCACACTATACTATCCCCTTCTCTTTCAGCATGTTCTAATAAAACATGACCATATTCCCTTACCTGATTACAGGAGTACAGTGAGCAGTTTTCTCAAACACTGTCCAACAAAGGTCACTAATTTTATAGAACACAGTTTCTTTTCTTGAAATTGTGATTACTTCAGAATATCCAGGAGTTATAGTTGCTCTGAATATATGAAATCATGACTCATTGAAGTATTATGAGGTGTTCTAATTTGTTATTTAGCAATTAAGCTAAATTCTACAAGTAATATGTGAAGAGATTCCAAGAAGAAAGACTCATTGACCATCCCAGACCCAAGCCATCCAGCTTGTTAATAACTCTTTTTCAGTTCTGACTGACTTTATTGTTCATCTGAAATGCTGGTCCAAGATATATGTACTGATATGGTTCTACAGGGCAAATACCATAATCTAGACAATAGGCATTTTTTATCCACTTGATTTTTCCTGTATGGATAGTTACATCAGTTTCATTTGGGAGAATATAGATATAATAAGGAATCTCTGCAATATCCCTGGGACTTAGGCAATCAGTATGGTATCATCCACAGTAAGCAGCATCTGGAGGAGCTTACCACCTATGGAGAGCTCTTGCTTTCATCTGGATTCTAAACTGAATATGTTATGGCCAATGCAGATAGCTTTGATCAATAGCTCTCTGCTCTGTGCCTTTCTTAACATTAATAATCAGAAGGTTGCCTAAAAAAGTTGACTCTGTTTCTATGCTTTGTGTAATATTTAGATATGTATGAAAGACAAGTGGAGGAAAACGTTCAAGGTGGCATCTTGCTTTACTAAATCACACACTGGGAGGTTTTTGTAGTAATTGTGTGATGATAAAGATCTGATTTGTCATAATATATCATCTAACAAAACCTACTGGTTTTTGATGAGGGGTTATTTCCCATATTTTGATGAAGGGTATCCTTGACAGGGTAGGGACAGGGACTTGGACTTATGATTTCCTTGGTATTGGGAACTCTCAGAGGAGGAAACTTCTTCCAACGCAGGTTGGCACCATAGTCTCAGCAAGCTGCCTACAGTAAGAGGTTAAATCACTAGCCAGGGTCAATGATCAGTATGCATTAGAGGCAGAATGTAAACCTACATCTCCCTGACTGGAAGGCCACTCTATCCATGGTACCACATTGCCTCTACTGTCCATGATAACTGTGTAAATTATCCTCATAAAGATTTTGTCGGGGTGAGAAAGTAGGCGCATGAGCTGATCTTATCATTAAATCTTTTTGATCACCATTTCTGTTAGTAATAAGGTTCATGTTTGGGTTTTATCCCCCAGCACTTGGTAGAATCCCCTCTTTCAGTATTCGTGAAATTGGTTCACGATGCCCTTAAGGTTCTGTCACCCCCCCTAGGGACCACCTTGGTACATGTTTATCTAAGCAAGCTGCTTTTCCAAGTCCCATTTTGTGCTTTTTCACATAGCACAGAGCATTCAATGACCCCCATAATGACCATGACTCATCTTTTTAACATCAATATTCTTCCTTTAAGGTCTGTAAAGCATGGAATGCCATCATTTCTAAGTGATCAAAATTATTGGTCACCTGAAGGACACAGTGAATACAGGAAGATTGTGGCATATTACCAATGGCGAATTGTAGGAAAAAAAAACCAGCATAAAAGATGCCAAAGAGATGCCAGAATCTAAAGGTAGGTGGACCAGTCATGTAATGAGAGGGAGAGATGACAAAGGGACAGGCTGTAAAATCAAAAGACCCAAAGGGGCTTAGTGGACCTCCTCTGGAGGATTTCTAAGAGGGTACAGATGAGAACAGTACAGAAAGGTGTGGGTAAGTTTCCCACATAGATGAGAATGGAGATTCACTGAAGAAAATAGAAGAAATGGAAAGATTTGGGTGTGTCATTAGGTTGATTGGATTTTCATTGCAATGACTAACAATGAATCACTTGAAAATTTCATTTTATTTTTTTTAAGGTTTACTATGCCTTTTTTTTAAAGGTAGAGATATGTCTTTCTTTGTATTTATATACTCAGAACCTAGCACAATATGTGGCACATAGTAGGTGCTTAACAAATACTTCACGATTAATCTACTTATGAAATCGATATAACTGTCATGATACTGAGAAAAGGGACCAGCTTGCCCTATACATGCCAGCATGAAAATGTGTCACTTTGAAGCTGGAATAATAGCTATTCACATTTAATTCCTCTGTTCTCTTACAAATTCAATACAGTTGTAGAGAAGCCTGAATTCTGTTAGGTTGATTGTCTGCCTTCAGTGCTGGTATGTATTCTTTATGATCTTTGTGTCAAATACCACTTGGCAGGCTCCCCAGCAGCTCCACTGAACAAGCCTGAATATACCCAGAATTAGGACAACTCCTGGGCAGGATATTTTTCTTATTTAGTAGAAATTCCCAATGTGATGGTAGACATGTGCTTATCTGCAACTTTTTGTTTGTATTGCCATATGTTGCCATGTGGCTTGGCCATTGATGTCAGCCCATAAGTTTCTTTCTAAGCCTAATTAACAGGATTAAGGATTTTGCAGAAGTAGAAATTGAGGGTCGTTCTTCAGGTAATATAATGTAGGAGGGGAAGTTTCTAATCCAAGTCTCCTCTTCCTAGACTTCCTTTCTGACTTTCCTACCACTCCTTCACCTCAACAGTTGCTCTCTGGAGGGAGCAGGGGAAAGGAAGGGAATGCTAGGGAGAGATGATTCAAAAGGTAGTAAATGACCATGAAACCGCATGGAGTTGAACAGGGAAACATGCTCAGAAGGTGCAATAGGGTAGTGCCTTTATATACTATGCCTCTCTTTTCCTCAACATATACCCCTGCTTAGGGGTCAGGAGGCACCAGGGCATAGAAATCTACTTGGCAGTACTGGTAGCAAAGGCACTCTATAAATTTAAACACAAATACCTAAATAAAATGCACCAAATTCAGACCACAATGAATCACAGGTAAGCAAGATAGCTTGGAAAGTTACACACTGAATCAATTATATTTTTAAGAAGAAAATCAAGTTGAACATAATAGGGATTCATAGCTCCACGTATGACCCTCTCTGTTGTACTGTGTGTTTGAAAGTGCTCATTTTAATAGATGTTTGTTAAATTCAGAATAGGAAAAACGATGTGTGTGGGGAGAACCATGAAAACCTAAAGCAAACAAATAGAAAAATGGCATATTACATAAGTGGATTTAGTTGCCACAAAAAACAGGGATCAATATTGTGGATAAAATATGAGCAAATAATGTATACATATCTATGTCACCATAATAAGCACTTAATAAATTATTTTTCATTCATTCAAGCCCTCCCCATTTCATTCTTAGAGCCATGTTGTCTCAGTCTGGCTTTGTAGAGGACCTACCCCTCCCTGGCATGGTTAGCTTCATTTCCATTTGAGACCAAAATGGAATGTGAACTTTGCCCTCCAAAAGTCAAAAGCTAACATGCTAAACTGCTGCCCCAACTAAATGGAAAGGAAGTTCCTCAACAGTGGCTGTGTTTTCTGATAGCAATCTTCCCGTTTCGTTACTTCTCCCTATATAGGTGGTGACATGATCTATTCACTTTGGGGGTGGGGGACCTTTAAATCATACTCATTCCTAAACTTAGCTCCAATCTGTTGCTGCATTCTCCAGGCATGTCCTGATTGATTCCTACATTCCAATCCAACACAGCCTGCCTTGTCAGGACTCCATGACTGATTTTGCCTTTGCTGGGATAGCCCCAAGGTGTGGAAGCTGCTTTTAGGTGACCTGGCCTCAGCCCCACCCTTCACTTGTTTAAATAACATCTGTAAAGACTTCATTTAGCTCTTGGGTATCTGATGACCCCTACTTGGCTTCTGTCTGGAATCTTTGCTTTTCCCTTACTGCTCATATAGGTCATTTTGCATTCAGAATAAGACACAGTGTGAGCAGGGAGGGTCCACATAATAATATAAAAACTGACATTTCCATATTACTCTAAGGTTTGCACAGTGCTATGCATACATTACCTCCCTGGGATGAAATAAAGACAACAGGTCATAAGCTCATTAGAAAGGAGGACCTTGGAAGTCACCTAGTCGACCATTTTACAGATGTGGGAACTAAAGCCCAGGATAGTTAAGTGACTTGGACAAATACATGCTGGGGAGACAAATACAAGCAATCATGCCATTCCTTGCCCTCAAAGTGCTTACATTGAATCGAAGGAAGACAAAACACAAAATGGACCCAGAAAAGAAAGTGGATGGATCCCCACAGAGTCAGAATTTGAAAGTGGGCAAAATGAGGTCAAAGTTCACCTATTAGAGTCCTGCATCCCAAGGGCAGAATATAAAGTTCTGGTGGGAAGGGTAAGATGGATGAGGAAGAACGTAGGTTTGAGTATGAGGTAGCAGAGCTTAGAAATGACCTCTATCCCTCCATCCCCTAAATTACTTTATATTTTCTCATCTATACTTTGTGTATTCTTATACATGTACAAGTTGTCCCCCTCAAAAAAGTGTAAGATCCCTGCGAGTAAGGGTTGTTTCATTTTTGTCTTTGCGTCCCCAGATCTAGCATAGTGCTTAATAGTGGCAACTTAAGCAATGCTTGTTGATCACCATTCCCACTTTGTGGCAATGTTTGGGGTGCTGTGGGAAATAAATACACTTTTCTGGCTATTAGATCATCCACCATCCTTATGACCTGATGTTTATGAGATTAACCTGTGGTGTGTAAGGGGCTATCCTTGAAAGCCTGGGATGCATTCAAGCCCCAAACATTCTAGCTAACATCACCTCATTATTTCAGAGAAGGCATTCTTATGACCTGATTCAAGTCAATAATTACATGAATCCATTTCGTTATACAGACTCATGAGATAATTCTTTTAACCTCTGATCTAACTTTTATGACCTTGAAGCTCTATGAAATACTGATCTCTCAAGGCTCTTTAAAGACTTTAGTAAATCAGGGAGTACCTTAGGAATGATTGTGAAATGTGAAAAACGTAAATTCTATAGTTAAAAAAAATAGAGTACGGAAAGCTTGCTTTCTTCAGGGATCTAAAGCTGGAAGAACACTAAGAGGACAACTAGTCTAACTGCCTAAAGTTAACAGAAGAGGAAACTGAGACCCAGATCCAAAGTCATACAGACAGTAAGCCCCAGAGGTGACAATTGTACTGACTACAGAGCAAGTGTGTTTCCCCAAGGAATCACAGGATTCCAGAGTGTCAGTTATTACCAACCAAGAATCCTCTCTTACAACCCACTGGAATGTGGTCATTTTCAGCCTTTACTCCAAGACTTAATTTAAGTCTTTATTGAATCTGATGCTAGAACTGCTACCTCTGAGGGAGGCCATTTCATTTTTGAATAACTGTAATATGTAGGAAGCTTTTCTATACCCCAAACTTAAATTTGCCTCTTTCCAGTTGCCAAACATTGTTCCTAACTCTGCCTCCATTGGGACCAGGAAAAACAAATCTAACCCCTCCTCTATGTGACAGCCATGAAATATTTTGAAGACAGCTCTCAGTTTTTCCCTGAATCTTCTCTTTTCTGGGTGTCCCCAGTGGCTTTAATGAATTCTTATACAGTAGGATCTTGAGGATTATAAATTTAATCACCAAACCGTCTTTCCAACCATCATCAGAAAGAGAATGAATTCTGGAAGCTATTATAAAGTCATAATGCTTCTACGATGCCATTTTACATTAATGTCAAATTGCTATTTATAGCATTCATTTTATGGAAATGTGTACACTTGTTCCTATGTTAATAAACCACACTTAATCTAATTTATTATCATCAAATCCCAGTGACAACTAATTGACCTCCTGACTAGAACTCTGGAGAAATACTCATACGTTGAAAGCCCAGTGAGACGTTCACTCTCAGCATCTATCCACCCAGGATTTCAAAATCATAGAGTGATTCAGGCCCTACTGAACTCCTCATCTATTTGAAACTTTGTCTGCCTGAATATGGACGCCTCAGGTCACTAACTCCTGTGCTGGGCATTGTTCATACCAAGGAAATGAAGGGAAAAGCAAACCAAAACCAACACATCAATAAGCCTACCTTCCCCCCCAGCCCCCCCGGGTTTGATCAGCTAGAGGAGCCAAAGGGGAAATCTACAAATCTAAAAGCCAATAACTTGGTATCAAATCTTACCAAGGAGTTGGGCCAAAAGGTAGAAAAGGGCTGGCTGTGTTAGCCGATTTCAGGCATGCCAAGCTGAGGTAACCTGATGGGAAGGAAAGCATTCTAAGAACACCTGTTCAAGCTGACAGGGCAAGACTTGGAAGGTCCTGTCTTGCTAAGTCTGGAGAAAAGAAGACTCAGCAGGACCATGCAAGGGCCCTATGAGGACCTCTCTTCCAACTCTCTTCTATTACAGTAGAGGGAAACAGAAGGCCAGAGAAGCCAAGTTTGAGGTTGAATAAGTAATAAATGGCCAGGGCAGAATTTCGACCTGAGTAGTCTGACTTCAAATCTAGCCTTCTTCCCACTTCACAAAAACTTGTCACTTGCCCAGAGGGAAGTCCTAGGAGCAAGAAGTCCTTTTGCAAGAGGGAAGATGTAGACTTGATGTAAGTTAAAAAAAAAAATCCAGCAATGAAAATGTCCCAAAAGTAGTATGAGCTTGATTTCAGGGAGAGGGACCTTGCTCCTTTTAAATCTTCAAACAGAGTCCCAAAGACAAGTTATTGGTTATGCTGTAATGAACATGGGATGGGAAGATTGGACTAGACTGTCACCGAGGTCACATCCAATTAGAAAATTCTGGGTTATTATTACGAGGCACTATCCTTTTGTTTTCTTTTTTTGTTTTCGGGAGACTTTGTACATAGCACCATGCAATAGTCTGCCTTCATTTATTTAAAATATTAAATGAAAGTTAATGGAACCAACTTTCTTTTATTTTCACTGTATCTCTCCCTACTTTGGGCCATGATGTCCAAGAAGGACATCAAATTCTTCTCTCAAACTTCAGTGGATCTGGGAGATTTTATCTCTTTTTCATTCCTTTGTGATTCTCATCTGCATGAATCCTCCAGAGAAGACCCACTGGAAACCTTACCCTGATCCAATTTCCTATTGCACAGGTACCAGGGCCAGCCTTAGGCACTCAACCTCTTAGCCTTTCTTGGCAAGTCAACACAAGATCTCAGAATCTCAGGAAATCAGAATAGGGTGGGATTTCAGTGGTCACTGGAAGGCACTGTACTTGACCAAGAATCCCTTTGACCACACAGTTGGATAGATAGTTTAAAGACATCCAATGAGGAAAGGTCCACTGGCTCCCAAGGCAGACCATTCCCTTTCTGAAACTTGCAGTCATTACAAAGCATCTTCTTGCATCAAATCTAAATTGGGTCCACCCATCTCTGACTCTTGCTTTCCCTTCTGGGGCTACAAAGAACAAGTCTGTTTCCAATTCCAGGTGATCAATTCATGTCTGTTTCTAGTTAAACAGATCCTTGATGATGTCTTTGAAGACTTTTATATGATTTCTCACTAGAAATTATCAATGGTAATATGCAGCAACCTACTTATACCTCCTACCCCTTGTATCTTTTGGTTGCTTTGGGGTCACCTACAATTTCGATTTTTTTGGAGATCTTGACGTTCTGAGATTCATAACCATGTTGCATTACTGGAAGAACACTGCCATTTTGCCCAACCAAGATGATAGAAAAAAGCCAGGAAGTTGCCTGAGCTCTCCCCAGTTTCCCTCAAAAACATTAAATCAAACCTCTAAACAGTTTCTGGAGTGACAGCACCTACAAAAAGACAGAGTAAAACAATTTTTCAGCTCAAGATAACTTATAAGGACAACAGGAAAAGTCCATCTCATTTGGGTAAAAGGGGGACACAGTCAAGCATCCCAGTGAAGATGGTGTCTGGGTAAGCAAGCAGGAGGCTCTTAGCCACAGCACAGATCAGCAATCTAGGCCCTGAGGGTCTGGCTCAGCCCAGTTATATGACAACTGTATGCCAAATAAATCTGACAATCTAAATGAAATGGATGAATATTTACAAAAATACAAATTGCCCAGATTAAGAGGAGAAATAAAATACTTAAATAACTACATTTTTTTTGTTCATTTATTTATTTATTTTGAGTGTTCTACAATCACTACCATATAACTTAGATTTTTTTCCCTCCCTTTCCCTCCTTCCTCTCTCCCTCCCCGAGATGGCATACAATTTTATACAGGTTCTACACACACATTCCTATTAAATACATTCTCACCATAGGCTTGTTGCACAGAAGAATTAAAATGAATGGGAAAAATCATATAACAAACCAAAATGTAATGCAAAAGAAAATGTTCTGCTACATTCTGCGATTGAATTCCATAGTTGTTTCTCTGGATGTGGAAGGCAGTTTTGCCTTAAAAGACCATTGGGAATTTTTTAAGTCCTTGCATTGCAATGAAGTTCTAAGTCTACCAGAAAAAATCCTCACACACTGTGGTTGTTACTGCGTACAAAGTTTTTCTGGTTCTGCTCCTTTCACTCAGAATCACATCATGTAAGTCTTTCCAGGCCTCTCTGAAGTTATCATGTTCATCATTTCTTATGTCACAATAGTATTCCATTACATTCATATACCATAATTTATTCAGCCATTCCCCAATTGATGGGCATCCCCTCGATTTCCAGTTTTTGGCCTCCACAAAGAGTGCTACTATAAATATTTTTGTACATGTGGGACCTTTTCTCACTTTCATGATCTCTTGGGGATACAGTCCTAGAAGCAATATTGCTGGGCCAAAGGGTATGCACATTTTTGTAGCCCTTTGGGCATAGTTCCAAATTGCTCTCCAGAATGGTTGGATCAGCTCACAGCTCCACCAACAATGAATTAAGTGTTCCAACTCTCCCACATCTTTTCCAACATTTATCATCTTCCTGTTTTGTCATGTTAGTCAATGTGATAGGTGTGATGTGATATTTCAGAGTTCTTTTGATTTGCATTCCTCTAATCAATAGTGATTTAAAGCATTTTTTCATATGACTATAGATATCTTTAATTTCTTCCTCTGAAAACTGCCTGTTCATATCCTTTGATCTTTTATCAATTGGGGAATGACTTGTATTCAAAGTACATTTGACTCAGTTCTCTATATATTTTAGAAATGAAGCCTTTATCACAGATACTAGTTGCAAAAATTCTTTTCCAGTTTTCTACTGCCCTCCTAGTCTTGGTTGCCTTGGGTTTGGTTGTGCAAAAACTTTTCAATTTAATGTAATTAAAATTATCCATTTTGTACTTCATAATGCTTTCTATCTCTTGTTTAGTCAAAAATTCTTCCCTTCTCCATAAGTCTGATAAGTACACTATTCCTTGCTCCACTAATCTGTTTATAGTTTCAATCTTTTTACCTAGATCATGTACCCATTTGGACTTTATTCTTGTGTACAGTGTCAGGTACTGGTCTATGCCTAGTTTCTACTACGCCGTTACCCAGTTTTCCCAGCAATTTTTGTCAAACAGTGAGTTCTTATCTCAGAAGCTGGGGTCCTTGGGTTTATCAAACAGTAGATTGTTATATTCATTGACTACTGCAATAACTCCATTTTAGAAAAAGAAATTGAACAAGCTATCAATGAACTCCTTAAGGAAAAAATCTCCAGGACCAGATGGATTTACAAGTGAATTCTACCAAACATTTAAAGAACAATTAAGTCTAATACTTAACAATGTACACTTAATAGTGTATAATGTCTACTATTTGAAAAAATAGGTGGAGTCCTGACAAATTTGTTTTGACACAATATATTCAATATATTTTGACACAAGTGTGGTTCTGACACCTAAACCAGGAAGAACCGAAACAGAGAAAGAAAATTATAGACCAATTTCCCTAATGAATATTGATGCAAAAAAATTTAAATAAAATATTAGCAAAGAAATTACAGCAACTTTTCATGAGGCTAATACACTATGGCCAAATGGAATTTGTACCAGGAATGAAGGGCTGGTTCAATATTTGGAAAATTATCAGTATAACTGATCACATCAATAACAAAACTAATAGAAATCATATGATTATCTCAGTGATGTAGAAAAACCTTTTGCCAAAATACAGCACCCATTCCTATTGAAAACACTAAAAAACATAGGAATAAATGGAGTTTTCCTTAAAATAATAAGTAGTATCTATCTAAAACCATCAGCAAGCATCATAGGTAATGGGGATAAGGTAGAAACTTTCCCAATAAGATCAGAGGTAAAACAATGATGCCCATTATCACCACTATTATTCAATATTATACTAGAAATATTAACTATAATAATAAAAGAAAGAGAAATTGAAGGCATTCGAATAGGCAAAGAGGAAAAAAACTATCACTCTTTCCAGATATTATGACAAACTTAGAAAATCTTAGGGAATAAACTACAAAAACTACTTGAAATAATTAACAACTTTAGCCAAGTTGCAGGATATAAGATAAACCCATATAAATCATCAGCATTTCTATATATTACCAACAGAGCCCAACAACAAGAGATAGAAAAAGAAATTCCATTTAAAATAACTGTAGACAATATTAAATATTTGGGAATATCTGCCCAGACAAACCCAGAAACTATATGAACACAATTACAAAACACTTTTCAGACACAAATAAAGTCAGATCTAAACAAGTGGAAAAATATCAATTGCTCATGGGTAGGCCAAACTAATATAAAAATGACAATTCCACCTAAATTAATTTACTTATTCAGTACCCTATCAAACTATCGAAAATTATTTTATAGAGCTAGAAAAAATAACAAAATTTATCTGAAAGAACAAAATGTCAAGAATATAGAGGGTATTAATAAAAAAATATATAAAGGAAAGTGGCCTAGCTGTATCAGATCTAAAACTTTATTAAGAAGCAGCAATCATCAAAACTGTTTGTTATTGGCTAAGAAATACTGTGGTAGATCAGTGGAATAGATTAGGTACATAAGACACTGTAGTCAACGACTATAGTAATCTATTATTCAATAAACCCAAAGACCCCAGCTTCTAAAATAAGAACTTTGGCAAAAACTACTGGAATAACAGGAAAACAGTAAGGCAGAAACTAGGTATAGACCAACACCCCACACTGTATACCAAGATAAGGTCAAAATGGGCACATGACTTAGACATAAAAGATGATACCATATGCAAATTAGGGGAGCAAGGAATTGTCTACCTGCCAGATCTCTGGAGAAGGGAAGAATTTATGATTAAATGAGAGAGAGAAAACATTACAAAGTGCAAAATGGATGATTTAGATTACATAACCTAAAAAAATTTTGCACAAACAAAATCAATACAACCAAGATAAAAAGCCAAGCAGAAAGCTGGGAAAGAACTTTGACTGCCAGCATTTCTGATAAGGGCCTTATTTCTTAAATATAGTGAGAACTGAGTTAAGTTTCCAAGAAATCAATTCATTCTTCAATTGATAAATGGTCAAAGCATATGAACAGGCAGTTTTCAGATGAAGAAGTTAAAGCTATCTACAATGATATGAAAAAAGGTCTAAATCACCATTGATTAGAGAAATGCGAATTAAAACAACTCTGAGGTACCACCTCACACCTATAAGATTGGCTGTGTTCATCCTTCGTTGTTGAAGAAGACCATGCCATCAGAGAAATAATGACATGACTTGTACTTGACTTTTGAGTGAGGGAAGGCTGTGCAGGTCACTAGCCTCACTTTTCCTCCCGAGTCATCTGAATCCAGTGACCAGATATTCATCAGGATGACTGGAGATGACCCAGGATGAGGCAATTGGGGTTAAGTGACTTGCCCAAGGTCACACAGCTAGTGAGTGTCAAGTATTTGAGGTGACATTTGAACTCAGGTCCTCCTTACTCCTGCACTGGTAATCTATCCACTGCACCACCTAGCTGCCTCTAAGTTGTGTTATAGAAATATATGGAATACTATTGTGCTATAAGAAATGATGAACAAGCAGACTTTAGAAAAACTTAGAAAGACTTGCATGAACTGATGCTGTGTAAAAAGTGAGCAGAACCAGAACACTGTACAACGTAACAGCCATACTGTGCAATGATTAACTGTGACAGACTTAGCTCTTCTCAGCCATATGATCCAATGATCCAAGACAATTCCAAAGAACTCATGATGGAAAAGGCTATCCATATCCAGAGAAAGAGCTATGGAGTCTGAATGCAGATCAAAGTATACTATTTTCAATATTTTTTGTTTTTTCTTTCTCGTGGTTTTCCTCTTTCATTCTGATTCCTCTTTCACAACATGATTGATGTAGAAATATGTTTAACATGATTGTACATGTATAACTCACATCAGATAGCCTGCTGTCTTAGGAAGGGGAGAGGGCAGGGAGGGAGGTGGAAAAAATTGGAACTCAAAATTTTGTAAAAATGAATATTGAAAGCTAAAACAAACAAACAAAATAGCCCCAGACACTGCCTTTTGTGGTAGTGCATAGCTTGGGAGCATCCAAAAGCACCATGCAATATTTTCAAATGTCATGCAACCTGCTTTCATTCTTCTAGTCAACTAGCTTACCCTCCTCCTGTAGTGCTCAAGATATATGTACTGACTTGGATAGGACACTGATTACACTAAACCACCACAAAGCCATGTCAGTGAAACCTAGTCTCAAGAAAGAAATCCAACTAACCATCCATACTTGAAAAACACAGTGGATGAAGAACATAGATTGCCCAGACTATGGCATGCATTGACATTAAATATACACACAAAATGCTTTTAAAAAGCAAATAGGAGATAAACGAATCCTGGATTGAGAACTCAGGTAAGCAAAAAAAGGAGAAAAGGTGGCTGAGAGAGCAAAAGAAGATACATCCTATTACAAATAACGAGGAAAAGGGAAAAGAAAAGGGAGAAAGATTTGTTTCCACTTTTTCCCCCATGGGATATTTTTTTCAGTCTCTTCTATCCTATCACTTACCACATGCCCTAAGTCGAATTCCTTGGTCCCTCAGTTTCTCCATTCTTAGTGCTAGATCTCTAGGTAAAATTGTGAAAACAGGTTAAAGTTGTCTTCACTGCTCCCAGTTCATCCTTTGACGTCTTCTAGTCCCTGGCCGCTTCTTCCCCTATTAAGTGAGCAGTATGATCTATCTATTTTTCTCCTTTTCAAAAGCCAGTCCCTGGAAAGAATCTGATACTCATTTATACTAAGACATAAATGAATGATAAATGACTAATAATTCCAAACTGGGGGCAAGAACCCTGAAGCCAAAAGAACACATCTCTAACTGTGAAATTTTAATTTTTTCTGGCAAATAAACGAGTGAGGGTTTTTTGCTTTTGTTTTTGGGGTGACAAGATGTAATGGGATTAGTAGAGGGCCTTTATAAGTCTGAAACACTCAAGGCTAATCTCATGTACCAAAGAAAGCTTAAAAGAAAAATGCCATGTTAAAAAGTTCATGGACCAACGGTTCCTGTGTTCTACAGACATAAATCTCATAGAAATGGTTATGAAGATTTAAAAGTTAACTAGGGATGTTTGCTGCCAACAGCATGCTCTGAAATCTTTGTGGCAAAGACCCAGTGCCCCACATGTACAGTCACTATATCATAGGCCTACTGATGACAAATGAATTCATTTTTAGCCTGGGAGGTCTGAGTTCAAATTTCCCCTCTGATACATATAATCTGTATAATCCTGGGCCAATGATAGCTTCTTAGGGCTCCAGACACTTCACAATGACTCTAGTGTGAAGAGGTAATAAATCTGCATTGGTGCAAGGAGTTTCTGCACACCTGGAGTCTTCCACTTTGTGGAACTAAGTCAAAAGAAATGATTTGAAGCTTTCTCAAGAATGTAAACGCAGTTAGGGACAGGGCTGGGCCTAGTGTCAAGAAGACTCATCTTCCTGAGTTCAAATCTATCCTTGGACACTTGCTACTTGTGTACCCTGGGCAAGTTATTCTACCCTGTTTGCCTCAGTTTCCTCATCTGTAAAATGAGCTGGAGATGGAGATGGCAAACCACTCCAGTAATCTCTGTCAAGAAAACACCAAACAGGGCCACAAAAAGACACGACTGAAAAGCAGCAATGTAAGGGGCCATTATTATGTCCCAACCCTACTTTCCCTTGGAGTCTCAACACATCAGGGAGTGGGGTGGCTAAAAGTGCTGTTACTGTCATCACTTAGTAAAGGAATGAAAGCACAGAAAGCCCAGCTCACCTAGAGGAGGTGTGAGAGGAGACAGAGCTGGGAAGAAAGCCCAATGCAGACTACTTGGAATCCTTCTCTGCAGCCCTAAGCACCAGATCATCATCACCCAGCACATTATCAAACTGCCAAACTGGGTTACTTGCTGGCCAGGCCATTGCCCACCTCCCTGCCTTTGCTGAAGCACTTCCCCATACCTAGAATGCCAGCCTTCTCAGGCCTGGCCCACCCAGGGAGTCAGTTTGTGTTCTATAGGTACACCAGGCTCTCATCTATAAGGACGAAATAGCTTCTCTATGCAATTATTTGCCCAGATATTATGCATGCTTATCTAGTGACCTGGAGTTTATTTCTCTGGATACTGTAGCAAAAACGTGTGTGTGTCCAATTGCAAGGTTACTTGGGTTTTAATTCACTCGGTAGGAGATGTTCTGGAGAAATTAACAGGAATGCTATGACTTTTCCCCATCTTGAACCAATGTGCTGCAAGATCTTGCAGCCATATGAAGCAATTCTGCTCAGGCCTTGTCTGCTTACAGGACGCTGTCAGGTATCTTGGCAAACCTCTGTTTCTAGAACTGAATGTGTAAATTAGAGGCACACACCACAGTGCTCGCATGTCATTGTTTCCAATTCAACATACATTGATTAAGTGCCTACTATATTCCAGGCAAGGAGGAAAAGGAATCCCAAAAGGAAGTGAATCCAATTTGGGCACAGCTAAATAGAAACAAATTAAAAGCAAAGTAAAAACGGGGTGGGGGAAGGGTGAGATTGGGAACATTTCAATACCAAAACCCACTTTCAATCCAAGAGTCATATTCTTATGCGCCTTAAAAAGCTTGCCATGGGGTTGTTTGCAATGTCCCTATCTTCATTATATGTCACTCATTCAGCTTTAGGCAGTCCTTCGGCTAATTTTCAACGTGGGCTTCCGAGTCTGGATTTGCCCCTAATGTGTGGCAAGGCTTTCCTATTATTGTTCAGTGTCCCCCCCCACCCCACCCCACCCGAGTAATGTCTGGGTCTTTGTGACCCTATTTGGGGTTTATTTGGCAGATCCTGCCATTTCCTCTTCCAGCTGATTCTGCAGATGTGGAAACTGAGGCAGACAAGATTAAGTGAGTTGCCCAGGGCTACACTAGTAAGTGTCTGAGAATTTCCTGACCACAGGTTATTTCTCTTACAGCTTTACACCCTAACTTTTCCGCCTGGGTGGTCCAGAGAGCTGGCTCTCCTTTCCCTGGAGCCCTCCCCGGGGAGGGAAGTGTGTGTCTGGCCAGCCTCTAGAGTGGGGGATGGAGCTAGCAGACGGGACCCATTGAGGCACAGTCATCTCGTACCACACCAGTCCCCTTCCAGCTGTTCATTCTCGCCGGCTGCTGCGTGACTCGCCCCATTTCACAAGCCCTAGCTCCGAGGTTATTAAAACTGATCTCATCGCACGTCGTCACGACACTCGTTTCCCCAGGAATTTACACGGCGATCGCGTGAGAGGAGCTCGTAGCCGAGGCAGTGCCGGCTCGGACCCCACCCCCTCCCCAGCCTGTTCTCAGAGGCTCGGGCGGAAGGCTCGGGGGGCCTCTCGGAGCAGCAGATGTTCAAAAGCGCGGCGAGGACTGCAGCTTCGCCTGGATCAAAGGGCTCACGGGGTTTCTCTTTCATGATGACTTGTAATTAAAGACCTCGCACTTCCGAAACATCTGGCCCCAGATTGCCCGGACTCTCCGCAGGGATTCTACACGGGCTAGCCTGTTACCATCAGGCGGTGAAGCGCTCTCTTCCCCCTCTCCCCCTTTTCACCTGAGACCCCCTCGCCCCCCATCCCGAATTTCCCTCCAGCGTGCCACCAGCCAAAAGGTTATCCCTACCACAGTTCTGGGAAAAGGGGGAGGAGTCAGACTGTCCTTCAATTAGTCACCCTACTATTGCGACGTCTGCTTGGGGGGCTTTGAGTCACCGGGCAAACACTGCGGGTGGATTGGGGATCTAGGGTGGGGACGCACCGAGCTGGGTTATCTCCTGAGTGACCCATTTTCTGTTTCACACCCTTTCTCATTTCCTCCGGGCAACTGGGGGAGAGGGAGGGGTTGGGTGCGTGTGCATGTGCGTGTGCATGTGCGTGTGTAGGGAGGAGGAGTTCGATACGGATTAAGTCGTTTGAAACACTGTCGGAAGGCACGTAGTATCACTCTCTAAAGCACGCAGTTCAAATCCATCACTTTACATATACGGAAATAAGGAATTGAAGTGGTGTCTGCGCCCACACAAAGCTAGGACTTGAACCTATTTGATCAATAAACATCTATTAAGCAGTTAGTATGTGCCCGGCACTGCGCTAAGCCCTGCCGATAGGAATAAAAAGCAAAACCGGTCCCCTGGGTCAAGGAGCTCACATTTCATGCCTAATGCACTGAGAGTATACGTCCCCTTTTAGGGGATGGGGATGCGCTGGGGGCAGTTTCGTGCCCTGAAAAGGTCTCGATTTGAAAACACAGGACTCAGGATGGTGCAGTGGAAAGTGCTGGACTTGGAGACAGTTGAACCCGAGTTCAGATTTCCCTCAGATACTTGATATAAATTATTTAACCTCGCCACGCCCATTTTCTCATCCATAAAAAGACGTGGTTGGACTGCGTCACCACCACGGTCTTTTCTGGATCTGGAGTTACGATCCCATGATCTGCTTCCTGCCCGGGCCTCAGTTCCCTCATCTGTAAAATCATTCGATCTTCTAGTTCTCACCAGCGTGAGCTTTGAGTATTGCTTTACAAACTCTCTGGGCCTCAGTTTTCTGTTCTGGAGCTAAAAATCCACCTTCCTAGGGTCCTTCCTTCTCCCAGATGATGAACAAGCGAGCCCTCCCAACTTTCTGCAGTTTAGAGCGCGCAGGAGGAGGTCTGGTCCTAGGAGCTTAAAGTCTAGGTAAAGGAATGAAGCCGGGCGCAGCGGGGGCAGGCACCTTCCACCAACTGCACCCAGACTATTCCCTGCCCCCTTCGCGTCCTCCCCTACAGAAACAAGACCCGGTGGTTTTGTGGCTACACTTGGATCCCTGGGCTTGGTCTCTGTCCTTCCTTCCCCCGGGCCAAGGCATGTTCCGCTCACACGACTCAGGGTGCACGGAGTGAGCCCCGAGGAGAGCTAGGTGGGGGCCCGAGCGCACCGGAAGGGGGGCAGCATTTCGGGCTCAGGGATTAGTGTGGGACACCGTGGGAGGGAGGCCCCCACAGAGGGGAGAGAATCCCAGAGTTAGGAGTCCCTCGATGGGCACCAGGATGCCCGGCCCAGGAGAAGCGTGGTACGCACGCCTGCGGCCGGAAAACGTGAGCCCACCCTGAGCGTGCCCAGAGGAAAGGGGAGGGCTGTGGGATAGGGAGGGGCTGGCCCGGAGCCTGGAGGGGCCCGGCTTTCCGTGCGGTCCCGGCAGCCTGCATCCCCCACGTGGCTGGGGCCTGGCACGCAGGCCTCTCCTTATTGATGGCTCTCTCGTTTGCGTGATCCCGGGGATGGCCAGGGCTGCGCGCAGGCACGCACTTCGTGCTCCCCGGCCTCCGAGAGCTCCGAGAGCTCTTCCTGCAGCTGCCGCTCGGGGGCTCGAGGGGGAAGGGCGAAGCCTGCCCGGCTCGCGTGTGCAGGTGCCCGCAGGGGCGGAGTCCCGGCTCCTTTTATAACCCGGCGGCCGGGAGCCCAGGCACGCTACGCTTCTGGGTCGGGCAGGGAGTGAGTTCACCGTGCAAGGACAGGGCGTCTCCCGTTCATCAGGCCAGTGGGGGGCAGGGGCCGAGGAGAGAGAACCTGTCAAGTGTAGAGGCTCAGGGTCCGAGCTACGTACGGGGTGCACCTGAAGTTACTTAGCGAGCCAGCCCGGCAGCACCTGGGCGCGTGTGCCCATGCAGAGGTCAGACGTGTGGATCCTTCTCTGGGCTAAGCGCCCAATCGGAGACTTGAGCCAAGCGGTCAACGCCCCTCGCCCCCTCTCTTCCCGTCTCCTTAGTCTGTAAGCCCTGATTTAAGCGTTAGGCACGGCGCCTGGTGCTGGAGCAGAAAAAGCCAACACTTAAACAATCAGCCACCTTCTATCAAGCGTCTACCAAGTGCCAGGCACCGTGCTGAGGGCCCGAGGCAGCCCCGGCTCCAAAGGAGCTGGCAGCCCATCGCAAACAACTGTGCAAACAAGATAGAATCGGGACAATTTGGGGGTAATCTCGGACGGAAGGCCCTCCCACCCCTCAGCCTCACCCATTCTTTGAGAGATAACAGTAGCTTTTCTACTAAAAAATCCTGCACTCACACTCTTTCATTTAAAACATCCGGTCCTGTATGCCATCCCACCCCCAAGCCCCAGTCACACCCATCTACATCTATAAAATGGGGGGTGGGGGAGAACCTCTAAGATGCCAGGAGCTAAAAACTTTTCCAGCCTAATCCGCAGACAAAAGTTATATTCCTCCCTAGATATCTCTGGCTATTTATAGAATTTGAATTCAAATGTTGGCAGATATGCAGGTAAATCAGGGGTGGGAAGAGGGGAAAAAATGATTAATGCCCCAAGCAAGCAAGGCAGCTAAAAGGATAGTGAAAACTGGGCCCCAAATTTGCTTATTATTTAAATCTGAATTTTGCTGCGCTTTCGTTTTAGGCACTGTTTGTAAGGACATTTTCTTATTGTTCCCCCATGCGTGACACCAGGGGTGGGAGAGTATTTTTCCTTTGATAGATGGATACATCATTCAACTTAATTTAAAAAAGCATTTATTGAGGGCCTACTGTGTGCATGGCAGTGTCCTCAGTGTTGGGGATACAAAGACACAAACTCAACTAGACCTGTCCTCAAGAATCTTATATTGTACTAGGGTGGGATAGGGTGAGATAATATGCACTTAGATTTGCACATGCAAAATATTTAGAAGAGATAAAACAATTCTAAGCACTTGCTTTTTACAGCTCCTAGGCCCATGGTCGGGCACTTTGGGAAAGAATCTAAATGTAAAATTTTGGTGGAAATATATCAAAGTGACAAGATAATTGTGTCTTTATGTCTTGAAACTCAATCTAAATTTTTAAAAGTATAGAATCATACACCTTACATAGCACATAGTATTTTCCCCCAAAGTCAATGAGATGCTCTGATGGGAATCTGGGTTTCAGGGAAATGAGGCAGATCTCTGAAAAACCATCTCACCAACAGTTTAGTAGCTATAATTTTTACACCAGTTAATGATGAGGATGAGTTGTTTTTTGAAAGTGCTAAAGTAGTAAAATGTTTATTTTTTCAGCTCTGAAAAGATCTCCCTCAGCAGAGCTGAAGCACAGGGTGAAAGTAAACTAGCTAATTTTGTTGATCTGGAATTACTCACCATCTTATTTGTGTGAGCATCCAGTTCCACAAAGCAGCTTTAGATGGGTGCTGTGGCAGTTTGAACTCTTTGCATTTAAAAAAAAATGAAACATTTCTCTTGATTTATGTAAGGAATACTGATGCATATTAGGTACACCTGTGGGTTTTGGCAGGGAAGAAATGTAGAGGCCACAATCACAAATGAATTCATTAGGATCTAAGACACCCATCCTTTATGAAGCTGGGCTTCCTTTGAACTTTTCCAGGTGCTCCTCTTCTCTACCCTGACATGCTCCATCAGTTGCTTAATGATTACACCCTCAGAAAACTAAAATGAATTTGCATACTAAAATTTATCCCAGAATAGATCCTAAAGCCCTGAGTTCTGAGTAATAAGAGCTATTTGGGCAATGTAAGTATTCTACTTTTATAGGTTACTCAAGTTTATATTGTTCAGATTAAGACAGACTTCAGGGATGTTGGAGGAAGCCATTTCAACTCAATAAAATAAACATTTCTTAAGTGCCTCCAATGTTCACCACAAAAACAGAACAAAATAGTCTCCTACCTTCAATTAGTTTACCTTCTACGCAAAAAAGGTACAGATCAAAAATTGCACACTCAGCACCCAGCAGAAAGCTATTTGGGGTTAACTTTATAGTAAGAAACTACAGCATGATGAAAAATGTTTAAATGCCACTACAGCAGTTTTAAAAATTGGAACAAGACAGAGAACACAAGCCTTCTATTTGCAATATATGAGCCTGTCTGCTGAGACAAGAGAAAAAGTGACTTGAAGCTATAAGAGCTCTACTGTACTGGATTTTGACACTGGGAAGCAGAAGCAAGAGGAGAAATGATGAATAAAATGAGTATATAGGCTAAAATTAATCTTCCAGCTAGGTACCCTCACAGCTTTTGGGCAATTACCCTTTTATTTAATTATTGCAAAGTCAGGTCCATTACAGAATTCCAGAAGTGGAAGAGATCTCCTCAAAGGTTCCAGAGTCCAATTCATATATGAAAATGGTAACATAGGAGTGGTTAAAAGGGCCAGACATTTTTTGCTGGAAACCTTCCAGTAAGGGGCAGAGCCCCTACCTCCAGAGCTTCTACTTTGGAATGGCTCTCATTGTTGGGAAACATCTGATATCAAGCTAAATTTGACCTCTTATTCCCATTCATTTATTCCTAGATTTGTCCTTTGTGGTCCAAAAAAACCAAAAAATCTAGCGAAGAGATCAAATGAGGAGAGTGAAGAACGACTCACATAACTTTAGACAAGTCACAGCCTCTGGAGACTTCAGTTTCCTCAGTTTTAAAATGAGGGGAGTTGGAGATGATCTCAAATGCACCAGAGAACCTGGGACCTAAATCGATGATTCTTTTACCAATTTCACATTATAAACAGGTAGATTAGGGAGATTATGAAGGTAAACAAAGAAAGGAAGGGAAGAAGACTAAAGAATTGACAACTATAGAAACAGAGAAAGCAAAAAGATGAGCTTGAAAGAGGAAGACCAACTCTGGGATGTCAGTCTGGTGTATTCTTATGATTTGGGTTGCAGAACACTGGTTATCCTTATGAAAATATTCTTTCAAAAAGTCAATAAATGTTTATTAAACACTTAATCGGTGCAAGAGGCATAAAGATAAAAAAATGACAGTCATCCTAAAAGAGCTTAAAACCTCCTAGGGAGGGGGAGAGGAGCAGACTACTGTCCTGAGCTTTTAGAAGTCTTTAATCCTGTAGACACTTCAATAGAGCAGCACCACGAGCCAGGCACTTAATTCCAGTTTAAGGTAAGGGCCAGGGCACGAGTCTTCAGCTCCCTGAACCAATGACTCTATGCGCTTGGATGAAATCAAGTCGAAGCTTGGATCCAGTCTTGCAGCTGTGGGCTCCCCACATTTGTTCCCATGCACCATGTTAAACGTGAAGCCTATTGTTGGGCAACCTGGCCTCAGGACACTGAAGGAATCTTGCCTTTATCTGTGGCAGGCAGCTTTTTCCATTTGTGGAGGGCACTGCACAAACCCAGCCTAATTTTCATCGTGCTTTATGTCTGGGTTCCCTTTGCTCCAAGAAGGCAACCCAGCCAACACTTGCTCTCCAGCACGTGGAGGGCACTGCTCGTGCCTTTGCTCGCATGTATGGAACCCCCCCCACCTTTGTTCCGAAGGACTGTGCCCCTCCTGTCTCCTCTCAGTTCCCTATCGGTTTATGCCTGTTCACCCTTTTAAAGAGGAAACAAACCACATTACTGGGATTATTTATATTATATGCATCCCTCCTCCCTCATCTCCAAGAAGAAACAAACCACATGGGGTGGGAATTACACGCATGTGGGCATTGCCCCAATGGGGTCTCGGAGTCGGACACGACTGAAGGGGCCGAACAACAACATTGGTCGCGAACACTCGTGACTGTGGTCCTGAAGCGGCCTTCCCTGCAGGGCGCACGCAGCACGTGGCTGGGGGGGTCCCCAGTGCATCACGGCCTCGCGGGGTCTCTTGGGGCATCACGGCCCCTCCGGGATGGACGCGAACGCGCGGCTGCCCACGACCCCTCCCGGCCGGGGAGCTCGGGAGGGTGGGAGACGAGGGGGGATCCGGAGAACGGGGGCGTGGGGGCGCGTCGGCCGCGGGCACGCGGGATTCCGCAGGGAGCGCGGACTCGGGCCCGGCGCCCACGGGGGGCGCAGCGCGGCCTCGCAGGCCGCCCCACGCAAACTGCGGGCGGAGCAGGGGCCGGTCCCGGACCAACGAGCCTCTAGGCCTCAGGTTCCCCCTCTGTCAAGGGGGCAAGGCGGGCCGCATGACGCACCGGAAGGGCCCACGGGGGGCGGAGGGGCTCTGACAGCCGTGCCTCTCAGAGAGTCTAGCCCCCAGCTCCGCTTCCGCACCCCCTGCCGACAGCCCCCGCACCGCCGCCCCTCACTTCCCCTCTTCATTCATTTCCAATTACCCCGCTCCGCGCATGCGCAAGCATGATGCCCATTGTCCCCGGCCCAAGGGACCTGCGCGCGCACTCTAGCGAGAGGGGGCGGGCCGAGGTGGAAGGGCGAGCCGGCGCTTCCGCGTAGGCGGCGTGGGCCATGACATCACCACGTTCCGACGTCTCCCCGGGGAGCGCGGTTGCCTAGGTGACTGAGAAAGCCGTTTTCGACCCAGCGGAGCCGAAGTCGAGGTGAGACGCCGGCTACGCTTCTCCGGGCCGGGGGCCTGGGACCTGCCCCTCCCCCGGGAGCAGCCGGGACTTATGCTGAGGGGCCTTGTCAGCTGGGGCTCTGCGAGGGAGGGGCCGAGAGCGTGGGGGGGGCCCCGCAGCCGCGTGCTCCCCGCCTTGCCGCCCCCTCCTCCGCTGCCCATCCCCCATCCCTCCTCCGCTGCCCATCCCCCATCTCTCCTTCGCTGCCCATCCCCCATCCCTCCTCAGCTGGCCATCCCCCACCTCTCCATCCCGCCTTCCCTGCCCATCCCCCATTCCTTCTTCCTTCTTGTCCCTCCTCCCCCTTTCATTCCTCCTCTCCCTCTGTCCCACTTCCCCCCTTCATCCCTCCTTCCTCCTGCTCTCCTCCCTTCACCTTATCCCTCTTCTCCTCCCCCGTTTCATCCTTCCCTCCTCTCCCTCCTTTGTCTCCTTCCCTGCTGTTCCATCCTCTTCTGCTACCCTCATTTTCTCATTTCCCTCTGTCCATCTCTCCTCTCTTGGTTTCTTTTCCCTCCATCCTCACGTCCTTCTCCCTCCATCCTCTTCCATTTCTCCCTGTCTTTTTCCCTCCATCCCCCAGGGTTCTCTCCCTTTATTTCCCATCCCCTCTTCTCCACCCTTTTCCTTTTACCTGAGACAGCTGATGGCCAGGTGGTTAGAATGGACCACTGGACTGTAGTTCAAATCTGACCTCAGACACTTACTAGCCTATGACCTTGGATGGGTTATTTGACCACCATTTGCCTCAGTCTCCTCAGTTATAAAATAGGGATAATAACAGCCCCTATCTTGTGGGTTGTTGTAAGGATCAGATGAGATAATATTTGTGAAAAAGCATTTAGCAGTGTCCAGCACAGAGTAGGTGCTAGATAGATTCCTTTCCCTTTCTTATCCCTTCCCTTTTCTGCTCTCCCCATACTTCTCTGCCTTTCACCTTCTTTCCCCTACTCTTCTTTCTACTTTCCTCATCTCCCCTCCCCCTTCCTCCTTCTCCTCTTCCCCTTTAAACCCAAATTTTCCCTCCTGCTTCTCTTCCTTTTGTCCCTCTCCCTCTCCTCTCCACTTGAGCCTCTACCCCTTCCCTGATTTTCCCTCTCTGTGTCTTACTGACTTCCTTTCAAAACAGGTCACTCTATAGAGTCATGAGGCCTCTCTGTTCACCACCACCCCCTCTTCTTTCCCTGCTTCCACACTCCACTCTTGTCAATAGGCCTTCAGGAAAGGGCCAAGATTGTGAGGTTTACACAGTTGCCTGAAGCACCATTTTAAAAACCTTGCCACTTTACTGGTGAGTTGGGGGTGGGGGGGAATCTAAGCAGAGCACTTGGCCCTTCCAAGGAAGATATTTAGGCAGGATTTATTTTAGGAGCATTGCTCCCACCTACAGAAGGGCCATGGGGAATAGGCATGAGTCAATAGCCCATGATTGCCCTGCTGGAGTGAGGAGGGCTCAGTCACAGCTTCTGAACAGCTATTTGGGGCTCTTCCCCAATGTGTGATGAGTTCAGAGTAAGCTCCCCAAGCATGGAGGGATGCTTGAAATGTCCTTGGACAGGCCCCTGGTGAGTAAATAGGACTTGGCTCCCTTGATAATTGCCTTGATGAAGTTGAAACAAAGACAAAGATGGGATGTTCATGGTGGGCCTTTACTGCTCTCCTGCAGTCCTTAAATCAGCCTTTTCACTTTCCCCCTGGCAAATTTCCCAACCTGTTCTCCTTGGGTTACCAGCCCTGTCACTCTGGGCTGGTGACCACCATCCCACCTTCCTAAGAAGATGGATACTGAGAAGAACCCTGTCACCATCCTTTCTCTCTATCTCACAGGTTCTCTCCAGGCCTCACTCACCCTTTTGTTCTTGGGTCTCTGAGCCCAAAATTCCCTTACTCCTTGCCATGGTTACCCTGCTACCTTCTGGGGGCCATCATTGGTCCTCCTGATCTATGTCTGACCACTGGACCCAAATGGCTGTGGAGGAGAAAGTGAGGCAGGTGACTTTGCACAGCCCTGCCTCACTTAAATCCAATTCACTTGCACATCATGGCATCACCCTCATGATGTCGAGTTCCTCTTCAAGAACAAAGGACAAACAAGCACCTCCCAAACATTTATTAAGTGTCTACTACTATATGCAAGGCACGGTTCTAGTCACCGGGGCAAAAACACCCAAAGAACTAGTTTCTGCCTTTAAGGATTTCCCGATTTCTTGTGTGTGTGTGTCTGTGTGTGGGGGTGGTGAGAAGTGGGCAGAGGAGTCCTGGTAGCCATACTTCCTCGTCTGGCCTCAGGCCCAGGCTTCTGTATCATATCGGTTAAGCCCTTCCATATCTCCAGTCTCAGCCCTAGGACCCGTTTGTCCTCTTTCTAAAATACATGCATATCTTGTCTGCCCCTTTTATCAGTCACCTATGACCTGAATCTACTGCTCTCCTGAAGCTTCTCTCTGTGAAACCTACTGAAAAGGCAATATTTACTTCTGTCCTGGATGCCTCCTTATGTAGAGACAGCCCCAACTTCTTGAAGGCCCTGTCAGAAGCTTGAGGCCCCTGGCAGGTTCTGTCTCTGGAGAAGTGATGTGATGTGGAGTTTTGAGCTAGTTTGAGACTGGGGTGGCCCCAGTTGTGTGACCTCAGGCAGGCGGGTTGGCTACCTGAACTACCACTTCCTCATCTGTAAAATGGGCATGGTGATGGTACCCTGCAGTACCTGAATCACAGGCCTCTTGTGAGCATTAAATAAGGTGATATTTGCAAAGGGGTCTGTAGCTCTGTGTGTGTGTATACATGTATGTGTATGTATACACACACATACCATATATGTAGGCACACACATATATGCACATACATGTGTATGTGTTACCAAGTGGAGAAGGCATCCTGTGAAAGCACTGTTGGAATTCTACCTTTGTTCCCCTGGGACCGGCCCAGGTAAGGTCAGAGAGGATAAGAATAATAACTGACATTGATATAACTTTAAGGCTTGAAAATCTCTTCGTGTATATTATCTCATTTGATCTTTACACTATCCCTGTGAGGTCAGTACTATCATTATTATTCCCATTTTACAGATGAGGAAACTGAGGCAGACAGCTTGCAATTAGTCTAGCATCCTCCCCACTAGGAAGTATCTGAGGCAGGATTTGAACCCAGGTTTTCCTGACCCTTCAAGTCTGTGCTTTATCCATTTGTGCCGTCATTCAATTTGACTGTGAAGTGATGAAATTTTCAACCAAAGCAAATCTGGTGCTGAGCTGTAGAGGAATTGTATTGGTACCAGTCTGTATTTGTAGTACCTCCAAGACAACAGACCTCTACTCCTTTGGCCTTCTTGTCACTTTATCATCTCGTTTTTCCCTTTGGTTCTTACCACCTTATAGAAACACTATCCAGTGACACCCTTGTGTACAAATCACATGCTCTTCCTCGTGTTCATTCTTGACCTCTCTGCATCATCTGACTCTATCTTCTTGAAATGTTTGCCCCTTGGCTTCCACTAGCCTGATTTCCTCCTACCCATCCTGACTGCTCCATCTGTTTCCATCAGTGTTTCCTCTTTTCCCACTCCATAAATGTAGCTGTTCCCTCAGACTCTGTCTTAGGCTTTCTTCTTTATTTATGATTTAGGGGGGAAAGTACTGACCTTGAGGTCCAAAGACTTGATTTGGAGTCCTATCTTAGCTGTTTACTGGCTGTGTGACCGCGGACTGATCATTTCAGAGCCTCCCTTTCCTTATCTGTTAAAGTCTGATTAAAATACTTGTAGCACCTACCACATGGGATTGCTTTAAGGAAAGGGCTTCATAAAACTTATTATTGGATTATTACTATTACATCATCTATTCCCACAAATTTCAACTATCTGTCACTGTTTTTGTGGATCATTCTCTTATCTCCTGCCCTGGTATCTCTCTACAATCTCAATGTGCCCCCAACAGAACTGACTGTTTTCATCCTTCAGCAAGCTCCTCCTCTTTGTTGATGAGTCATTTCCCATCTGGAGTTTCCTTGGCAAAGATACTGGAGTGATTTGCCATTTCCTTCTCCAGTTCATTTTACAGAAGAGGAGACTGAGGCAAACAGGGTGAAGTGACTTCCCCAGGGTCACACAGCTAATAAGTGTCTGAGGCTGGATTTGAACTTGGGTCTTCTATCCACTGCAGCGCCATCTAGCATCTCTACCCAGACTTGAAACTTTGGACCTAAGTCCTTTCTCTTCTTCATCCTTTACACCCAAACAGTCTCTGACTTCTGTTGTTTCTACATCACAATTAGCTCTTTCAAATCTATCCTACTTTCTCTATTCCTACTGATATTACAAAAAAGGCCTACATTACTTTAAAAAAAATGTTTTATTCATACCCCTTGTCATTATGTCACATTCATTTCTGAGGGAAGAAAAGCCCAATCCTTCCTCCTTAAGATCAATCTTCCTTGAAATAACAATAAAAGGTGTAAGTACAAAAAGTATTCAGGCCAGCCCTCCAGCTGCCACTGCATACAGCCTTTTGACTTGGTCCGTTTTTGCTGAATCTGGCCACTTATCTATTGGGGAATCTTTGTTACTTCTTGGTGGGCTGTTGCAATAGCATCAAGAGGGCTCTCCTGCCCATTGGAGAAAGATTCCTCTTTTACGATCTTGCTACAATAATTTTGTTGACACTTTCATGATCTTTCATTGATTCCCTGTTGCAGCTCCAATGAAGCCCAGACCCTTCCTCTGGTGTCTTTAGCTCAATCCACCAACTGTAGCCTAATGTTCCTCAACTTCCATAAATGTACTTGGTTCTCTGGCCAAAATGCCTACTCTGCCCTTATGGTGGCCCACCATTCACTGCTCAGGGACTTTGTTAATCCTATCTGCTCTCCTTGAAGAACCTTCCCAGCCTTGTGACTTGCCAGAGCCCTGACCATTCCCAAGACCCAGGCCCAGCTCAAACATTGTCCCATAATGAGACCTTCTTTAGAATGGTTGGCTGGACTGGAGCCCTCCCACCTTGGAAACTTCATTATACTTTGTATCTCTCTCGTGAAACTTATCCTCAGGCTTTGTATTATACCAAGTCGTGGATCCATCTTAACCCATCCTTTAGAGTCTAAGCTACTTGACAATAAGAATTGTTTCTTCTTCTCTATGTCTCCCTTGAACACTTAGATAATATTTATTGAATGAGTGAATGAATTTTCTTTAAGTGGCATAGTGGTATCTTGACCACACTATTTGAATATGCATAGAGATATTTGTGCAGTCATTGTTATAGTGAGATACATAATGTAGAGTTTTTCCATGCTACCAAAAGATTGTTGAAAAGGTACTTGGCCTGTAGATATCTGTAACTATATATCTATATCATATCCAAGATATAAATAGAAAATAACATACCATTCCACAGAAAACCTTCTGAGGTCAAATAAAGTTATGAGGAATTCCTACTAATATTTTTAGTTTAAAAAAACCATTAAAGTCAAAATAATGTATCAACCTCATATAGTATGGGATTGAGAATCCAGTGTCTAAGGATAACAGTAAGAAAAAATATTGTTAGTATTTATCTTGTTAATTTTCTTTTTTTAATATAAATTTATTTATTTAACTTTTTACAGTCATTTTCACAAAATTTTGGGTTCCAAATTTTCTCCCCATTTCTCCCCTCCCACCACCCCAATACACAGAGCATTCTAATTTTCCCTGTCACCAATCTGCCCTCTCTTCTATCCTCCCTCTCTTCTCTTGTCCCCATCTTCTCTTTTGTCCTGTAGGGCCAGATGACTTTCTATTCCCCATTAACTGTATTTCTTATTTCCTAGCAGCAAGAACAATACTAAAGAGTTGTTCCTAAAACTTTGAGTTCCAAACTCTCCCCATCCTTCCCTCCCCACCCATTCCCTTTGGGAAGGCAGGCAATTCAATATAGGCCCTATCTGTGTAGTTTTGCAAATGACTTCCATAATAGTCATGTTGTGTAAGACTAACTGTATTTCCCTCCATCCTATTCTGTCCCCCATTGTTTCTATTCTGTCTTTTGATCCTGTCCCTCCCCAAGTGTTGACTTCAAATTGCTCCCTCCTCCCATTGCCCTCCCTTCCATCATCCCCCCGACCCTGCTTATCTCCTTCTCCCCCACTTTCCTGTATTGTAAGATAGGTTTTCATACCAAAATGAGTGTGCATTTTACTCCTTCCTTTAGTCGAATGTGATGAGGGTAAACTTCATGTTTTTTTCTCAGCTCTCCTCTTTTTCCCTCCACTAAAAAATCTCCTGTTTGCCTCTTGAATGAGAGATAATTTACCCCATTCCATTTCACCCTCTGTCCTCCCACTACATTTCTCTCTCACCATTTACCTTAATTTCTTTTAAGATATGGTCCCATCCTATCAATTCACTCTGTGCTCTCTGTCTCTGTATGAGTGTGCATGTGTATATGTATGTGTGCATGCACACATGTATATGTGTGTCTGTGTGTGTATGTGTGTGTGTGGTCCCACCAACTACCCAGATACTGAAAAGTTTTAAGAGTTACAAATATTGTCTTTCCATGTAGGAATGTAAACAGTTCACCTTTGGTAAGTCCCTTATGACTTCTCTTTGCTGTTTACTTTTTCATGCTTCTTCTCATTCTTGTGTTTGAAAGTCAAATTTTCTTTTCAGCTCTGGTCTTTTCATCAAGAATGCTTTCATTGAAAGACCATATTTTCCCCTGAAGTATTATACTCAGTTTTGCTGGGTATGTGATTCTTGGTTTGAATCCTAGTTCCTTTGACTTCTGGAATATCCTATTCCATACCCTTCGATCCCTTAATGTAGAAGCTGCTAGATCCTGTGTTATCCTGATTGTATTTCCACAATACTGGAATTGTTTCTTTCTAGCTGCTTGCAATATTTTCTCCTTGACCTGGGAATTCTGGAATTTGGCCACCATGTTCCTAGGAGTTTCTCTTTTTGGATCTCTTTCAGGCGGTGATCGATAGATTCCTTCAATACTTATTTTGCCCTCTGGTTGTAGAATCTCAGGGCAGTTTTCCTTGATAATTTCATGGAAGATGATGTCTAGGCTCTTTTTTTGATCATGACTTTCAGGTAGTCCCATAATTTTTAAATTGTCTCTCCTGGATCTATTTTCCAAGTCAGTTGTTTTTCCAATGAGATATTTCACATTATCTTCCACTTTTTCATTCTTTTGGTTTTGTTTGGTGATTTCTTCGTTTCTCAGAAAGTCATTATCCTCTATCTGTTCCATTCTAATTTTGAGAGAACTATTTTCTTCATTGAACTTTTGAACCTCTTTTTCCATTTGGGTAATTCTGCTTTTGAGAGCATTCTTCTCCTTATTGGCTTTTTGAACCTCTTTTGCCAATTGAGTTAGCCTATTTTTCAAGGTGTTATTTTCTTCAGCATTTTTTTGGGTGTCCTTTAGCAAGGTATTGACCCGTTTTTCATGCTTTTCTTGCATCTCTCTCATTTCTCTTCCCAGTTTTTCCTCCACCTGTCTAACTTGATTTTCAAAATCCTTTTTGAGCTCTTCCATGGCCTGAGCCCACCGGACATCCACCTTGGATGTCTGGGATACAGAGGCCCTGACCTCCACGTCTTTCCCTGATGGTAAGAATTGTTCCTCTTCATCAGAAATGAAAGACAGGAACATCTGTCCCCCAAGAAATTAGCTTTCTATGGTCTTATTTTTCTTCCCTTTTCTGGGCATTTTCCCAGCCAGTTACTTGACTTCCGAGATTCCTCTCCACCCCTGCCTAGATCTGCCCAGCTAGTGCTTGGGGTCTGAGATTCAACTGCTGCTCCCCAGCCTCAGGGCTTTCCGCGGCGGGCATGGCTGCTATTCAATGTGAGCTTAAGTTCTGGTGCTCAGGTGGGGGCAGGCCTGCCTCCCAGGCTCAGTTCCCTCATGGGGCTTATGTGGAGACCTTCAGTAATGGATATGAGGTCCTGCCTGCTTGGGGAGTCCTGGGCCACTGCTTCCTCCCGCTGCTGCCTCCCAAGGGGGCCTGAGTTATGGAGACACCCCGCTGCCCTCTCGGCCAGCCTAGAAGTCTCTCTCACTGACCTGTAGTGCCTGTGGGTGGAGGGACCTTTGTGGCCGCCGGAGATTCTGTCCCTGAAGCCTGCTCGGATCTTCTCCTCTTGGGGCCGCGTGTCCAGGACAGCGCAGGGGTGGGCTCTGCTGTCCCGTTTGCAACGGACCTTTGGGGTCGGTTTTTCAGGGCTCTCTGGAACGGAAATCTCTTCCACTGTGTTTCTGCGCGAGTTCCACTGCTCCAGAATTTGTGGGGAGTTCTTTTTACAGGAAATTTATGGGCTGTGGGTTCAGAGCTAGCATATGTGAGTCTTTCTACTCCTCCATCTTCTATCTTGTTAATTTTCTATCCTAACAATAGATTGTTATTCATGTCTTGGTCTGTTCTATGTTAATGTCAGTTTGTTCTGAGATATAAAAAGAGAATGATGATAGATTGTGTTGTAGTCTGTAAGGAAGAATAAGATGCTAATATTATACTTTTTTTCACAATGACCTTGAATAGTTAGGAATGGTGTTTGTTTTAACAAATAAAATAATTAATCTTTTCCCCCAGTGGCAGCAAACATCTGAATAATAGAAAAGGACCCAAAGTGCTGCTAAGGAGAGAATGGTATTTGAATAGTAATTGATCTGTGGAGCATGTGGGCAAGGCATTCTGTTCCCTTGGCCAGTGGTAGGAAGAGGGAGATACTAAAAAAAAAATATAACGACAACAACCCTCCCCTGTCCTGAGAACATTCTGGCCTTTTGAAAGATTAATAGAGAGGTTAAACCTTTATTAAGGAATAATCATCAAATAACAATGCATTAAAGGAAAATGCTTGCATTAAGAGATTATGCTATCTCCATTGACAATAAAATATTGGCACAGTCTTTTGGTGCATTGATAAAAAGCCTCTTGCCTACTCTCTGTGTGTTTTTTGGCACAAATTTTAATGGAAGAAACTGAAATATAAATATTTTGATTTTTACATTTCCATTAAAAAAGTATGCCAGAATAAACTGTCATCCCTATCATATTCTGAGTTAAAGTACTATGTTTAATCATTGTTTCACTAGTAATTTTTTTCATAAATTGAGATTTTAAAAATGAAACAAGTATATGTGTGTATATGTGTGTATATACATATATATGTTTAAAGTTTAAGATTTTGATCTCTGTTCTCTATTTCTGTGCAAGTAGTGGTTAGACATTACTAAAGAAAATACTTTTAGGCCTTAAGATTCCTAAGGAAGGGATTAGAAATGTTTTTTAAGAATAGGAGTCATGAGAGCACATTGTTTACCCAGCAGAGTAGCCAGTAACATGATTTTTCCTATGATTTAGAATAATTGGGTATTATGAGAAAACTCAATAGCATCTCCTGATTCAAGGTCAATGAAATATCTGTTGCAATAGCGATTATATAGAAAGACATCCTCAAAAAATTCCCACAAATTTATATTTGATGCTTAACTTTTCCCTCAATTAGATAAGAAATTCTGACTATCTGTGATTATCAACATTTTTTAGGTATTTATCTTCTGACTTGTATAAGTGTGTCTTGGGAAGTATGGACCGCCACATTCCCATACATGCATTGCCTGAAGAAATCCAAAAGGTATGACTTTTTACTGTTCTATTGAAACATTAGGAATGTTTTAGAATTAGGAGAATTCATTTGGAATTTTTCTCTGTATTCTGTCCAGGTTGCGTGGGGAGATGAAAGGGTTTTTAATAAGTATGGATGTGGCACTTAGTTGTGTTTCCATCAACAATTCACAAGCCACATTTTTGGCAGGTTGTTTTTCACAGCTTTATAAAAGAAAGCCTGCTACAGGCCATCATTTGGTTGCATTTTTGTGCTGCTAGATTTGCTCTGACGTCTCAGGCAGTCCCATGTCCTCAGATTAGCTGGCTGACAAAGAGTTATTGTCAGCCTTTTCAGCTTTATGTGGGACAGACCTTCATACTTTGGTTACAGATGACCGTGAACTCTTTCTATGCTGTCATGGATTCTAGACTGCCGATTCCGTGTGCGATGCTTTATCTTCTCGTGTCCCTTCCTTGGCTACTGTCATGGTTGCTGACATGCTGTTTCTGCTTCTCTACGTATCATACAGCCAGCATTCTTGCTGGAGCTAGAGGCCTAACAAGTCCAAGACTCCATTCCCCAGGCTCAGATAGCAGAACAGGATGTTTAAACCAAAGCACTGAATTTACATTTCCTCTTTTGTTCAAGTTAGGAGGCAAGTGTAGAAGCAGGGACTGGGCAGCTTAGGCATCAGTTCAGGGTAAAAAAGGTGATCCTGTCCACTCTCCTTCCTGGAGTAATCAGTCAGTAGGAAGCAACTGGACAACCCTGAGGAATGAGGATGATGGAAGGCTTTGCAGATAAACTTTTCTTTCATTTGATAGGAGGGCATGCTGTGTGTCCAGAGCACTGTTGTAGGTACAGCAGAGATACAAAGATGCACCACAAGGGTCCTACATGAAAAAGTTTGTAATCTAGTTATGGAGAAAACCAGACCAAATGAATAATGCAAGAAGTGTGTCATTGAGTGGTACTGGGTGATAGACATGTAGGAGTTCGGAAGAAGCCAAGAACTGTGTGGATTGCTTCCTGAAAGGGATAGAAGCAGAGTGCAGTGCTGAAGGATGTTCAGGTGGTGATTTGGGGAGGCAGAGGGGAGGAGGGAACACACTGCAAGGTCTTGAGTTGGAAGGAGTTGGGAGATGGGGTCATGTGGGGAAGGAGGTAAGGTTGGAGAGTTCCAGTGGGACAACCTTGAGTGCCCGGTTCCAGAGGTCTGCTGTTCTGGCAGAGGACACCCAGAAAAATGCAGAATGAAAATTTGCTT
This sequence comes from Bettongia penicillata ogilbyi, assembly GCA_023548195.1. Taxonomy (NCBI): domain Eukaryota; kingdom Metazoa; phylum Chordata; class Mammalia; order Diprotodontia; family Potoroidae; genus Bettongia; species Bettongia penicillata. Next base: position 225,740 of record JAJHZJ010000497.1, read on the forward strand.
TGTAATAAGTAGCCCTTAAGAATTCAGTTCCTGTTTGGAAGTAAAAGGCAGTGAAATCCACATCCACCAGTCCTGCTTTCCTCTGACTGTCTTATATCGAGGGAGAAGGAAAGTCTGCAGGCTGATCTCTTGGCTGATGTTCCTGGACTCCCTATCTTATGGTCCTAGATCTTTCCTATCCACTGACAGGCTGTTTCTTATGTGAAGACCTTTGTCTGCTGAGCAGGAGGACTGCTAGACCAGCTTCCCTGCCTGGACTTCAGTGTTCACCTCTCCCTCCCAATAGAGTTGTCCAGTTTTGTGATCTGTCCAAAGTAATTGGGAACCTCACCTGTCTGCCTTCTTGGAGAGCCCACAACTACAGCAGCTGCACAGTTCCTGGGGTCGGAATTCCACCCAGAATCATATAAGTAGTTCTAGTAAGGTTTAGTATATTGTTCTTAGTATGTTGAAAACTGAAGTGAAAATATCTTTTCTCTTAGTATATTTAGTATATTGAGAACTGAAATGAAAATATCTTTTCTCTTAGCAAAATAGCAATTTTAAAATTCTCTGAGAAATAAAGAGAACCACAAGAATATTATTCTTATTAGCAAAAAGCTATAGTTTTTTTCACCAAGGTACGTATTTATATGTAAATTTTTTAAAAAGCAACCTTGAAAAACATATGCTGCTCATTTAACAAAATTGAAACATGATTTATCCTTTTAAAATTGGTGACAAAATGAATGTTTGTCATAGGATTTTTGCCCCAGGAGTTCTTTATTAGCCTGGTACACAAAGTAAAATCAAATGTCTTGAGTTGTTTATTTTGCCAAACAGAAGAGGTGGTTGTGAGAGCTGGAGAGCAGCCTGTTCTTTTGGGATAACAATCCCTTTCCCTCCCTGTAACAGCTCATTTTGTCCTCTTTCAGTAAAGTAATTTTAGTCTTGTGGAACTTTGAAATTTATTCAGAATAACAGTTTTATATTTCTGAGCACAGATTGTGACTGCCAGAAGAAATAAACTTAATTTTCCAGGTTGTTCTGGGCCACTGTAGCGAGGGTCAGATTTTTGTGTTGAATCAAAAAAGAGGGAAAAGAAAATAAAGATGATCATTGGAACTCTGGCTCAAGTGTCCTGGAAAGAACGGCATGATGCTTTGTTCTTTGGTTTTGTTTTTGACAAATCATTTAAAACAGAAATTTTAACAGAAAAAAAGGAAAAGGAAGCTTATACTTTTTGAAAATTACTTTTGTGCAGCCTGTATTCACCTTCTTCACAATTGGTTATTTTGGTTTCTGTAGATTTCTTTGTGATTTTTCTTTATCTTTGAACTTTTTCCTTTATTTTTTTCTTATTCATTACCAAATTATACTTTCAAATGATATTTTGTTAGAATGAACAATATTTTCCAGATATTGACTTTTAAGTCACTGCTTAATGTTGATGGGCATATGACCTTGGCATTCCTGAGAATATGAGATCTCTTGGTCTTCAGTGAACATGATTTTGGAGAGCATCAACAGGCTCTAGGAGAGGGTTGGGCATAGTTTTTGCCTCTTCAGTACTGGCTTGGTGGTGGCAGGCTTAGAAAGAGAAGGCAGCCGTTGTAGGCTCAGAGGAGGTTGCCCAATGTATGTATTAAAGGACAGCATGGTTGGGAACCTAGGATTTACCAAGGAACTAGCTCCATGTCTGGGGCTTTATCCATTTTCTTTATCCATTTTCTTTATCCATTAAATGAGGAGTATGGACTATTGGCTCTCAAAGGGTCCTGTCACATGACCCTTCTCGGACTTAGCTTCTTCTATAAAATGATGACGTTGTCCTAGATAATCATAACTGAAGTATTTTACTTTAAATGATTTAAAATCACTTTATATTGACTAAGAAACTTAAGCCTCATAAAAAAAAAACCTATATGAGACAGAAATTGTTATTTCAGGTCCATTTTACAAATAAAAGCTGAAAAAAGTTGGGTGAATGACACTTAGTCATACAGCTAGTAAGTGTCAGAGGGAGGGTTTCCCTCCAGTTGCTCCTGACTCTGCTCTGGGACTCTTTCCTCCAGTATTTAGTAGCCAAAGCAGTGTATAGGATTTCTTTCATTTCTAAAAACTGTAATTTTTATAGTCAAGACTGGTTGAGGGGAGGGCTGTATTCTCAGATTGTGTATGGTCTTGTTATGGAAGAGTGGAGAATAGAACCAGACAATTATAGAGTTGGAAAGGACCTTACTACCTAATTGTGCAGGCCAGGAAGTATGCACACTTACAGTCAGTTAGTGGCAGAGGAAGCAGAATTAAAATCCAGTTCCTAACTCCCTGGCCCATTGCCCTTTTTGCTGTGAATGGCGACACTCTCCCCTTTCCTTGGAGAAGACTTTACCCCAGGGGGGCAGGAGGGCTACATTTTCTGGGGGCCCAGAGGCTCGCCATGTCCTGGGAAGGGAGAGATCTCCATGTTCCTTAGATGATTTCTCTTTCCGTAATAAATAAAGCAAGTGGTTGAAATATATCCACTTTGATTAATAGAGGAATTACTTTATATCTATTAATATTACATGTTAATATCTCAGGGTCAATACTTTTAAAGCTTATTGCTTTCTAATTGCAGAAAGTGACTATCTCATCATTTACAAAGAAATAGTGAATTATGACATTTGCTCAGTGAAAACAAATAAAATAAGTAAAATAAGCTTATACTGAACCACCCACATTGGTGGGAATTTTCTTTAAGTAGCTGTTTATTTGACTTTTCCTTTCTCCTTTTGCACATGGAAAGAACTGGGTCACATTACCCTAGAGGAGCTGGGGTGGCCATTGTTAAACCCACCAAGGGATTCCTGAGGTTTTTGCTGCCTTCTAAGAGAACCAGCACCTGAATATAGAGCTTATGGTTGCAGAAATTCCTGAGGAGGCTCCTGAAGGCTCCTAGGGTCAGCTGAATTCATTAATTCATTGTACTAACAATGAATTGGAACTTAAGAGAATCGTGTTTATTTAAACTGGTAAATCCTAGTTTTTTGGTATGCTTGGAAAAGGTGAATATTCCTCTATATCACACACCCTCTTTGGGGGTATCCCAAGCTTTGCCCAGGGACTTCTTTTCTTAAATCTCTAGACTAGGGGTTCTTAATCTTTTTGGTGTCATAGGCCCCCTTTTTTTAGGCTGATGAAGTAATATTTCTCAGAGGAATATACTTATATTTGTTTATTTATTTTGTAAATGCTATTTTATTTTTTCCGATTACATATAAAGTAGCTTTCAACATTTATTTTTATAAGATTTTGAGTTTCAAATTTTTTTCTCCCTCCCTTTAGCCCATCCCCCCTCTCCAAGAGGACAAACAGTCTGATTTGGGTTATACATGTACAATCATGTAAATGTATTTCCACATTAGTCATGTGAAAGATTAGAACAAAAGGGAAAAATCACACACAAAAAAAGTGAAAATAGGATGCTTTGATCTGCATTCAAACTCTATAGTTCTTTCTCTGGATGTGGATAACATTTTCCAACCTGAGTCCTTTGGAATTGTCTTAGATCATTGCATTGCTGAGAAGAGCTAAGTCAGTTATAGTTGATCATCCCAAAATGTTGCTGTTACTGTGTACAATGTTCTCCTGGTTCTCGCTACACTCAGCATCAGTTCATGTAAGTCTTTCCAGGTTTTTCAGAGAAATGTTTTTAAATGCATAAAATAAAAATATATAAAATTTCAAAGGCAGCCACTTCTATTGAAATATAAATATCTTCTCCAAATCACTAAAAACAAGAGAAGTGAACATCACAACAACCCCAAGACTTCACCTTGCACTCTACAAATTGGGAAGAATGACAAAAGATAGGGATAATGAATGTTGGAAGGGTTGTAAGGAGATAGGCACTCTGGCACATTGGTGGTGGAGATGTGAATCAATACAACCACTTTGGCAAGCAATTTGTAATTATGCAAATAAAGTGATTAATATATCTGTAATCTTTGACCAGTGACTCTAAGAAAGCCATCAATAAGAAGAAAGTTGCCATATACACAAAAATTTTTACAGCAGCACTTTTTGTGATAGCAAACAAGTAGAAATAAAGTAGTTGCCCCTCAAATAGGGAATGGTTAAAGGGATTAAGGAACATGAACATAATGAAATATGAGCATCCTGGAGGAAATGATGAATGTGCTGAATATAGAGAAGCATGCAAAGAGCTCTATGAATTGATGCAGAGGGAAGTCAGCAGAGCCAAGAAAACCATGTACACTGTGGCTACAACAATGTAACTGACATGCTTCCCTCCAAAATCCAAAGTGAATGTCACAAAGTTACAAAGATCAACAGGACTTTAATGAAGAAACATGAAAGAACACTCAACCTACCACTCTGTAGAGACAGGAAGTCAGAAGCATTGCATATTACTTGCATTTTCAGACTTTTTTTTGACATATTGACTAGTTTTGAGTTTTTTCCTCTTTTATTGTCTTTAAAAATGTTATTTGTTATATGGGAAGTGTCTTTGGGAGGGAGAAAGGGATGCTGAGTGAAATTGGTGATGTAGAACAATAAAAATCAATAAAAAGCTTATTAAAAAAGAAATACAATTACCAAAATATTTCAGGAACCAAATTCACAGGCATAAGAGCCCCTAATGTGATGAAATTAATTAAAAAATTGTCATTATATAACAAATTCTTATAGGGACCCATTTGGCATTCTGGTGAAGTCTGTAGACTATCTTTCTTAGAATAATGTTATAAATTAAAAATAAATAGGATGTCAAAGTTAACCTACTATATTGAAATATAGTTTTCAAAATATGAAACAAAAAAACCCAGACTCAAGTTACAGAGAACTTTCTAATTTGTATGGGCAGGAGTTCCTCACTAGAATCTCTCTTGCCATAGAGATGAAATCACAGAGCCCATCCCTGCTCCTCTTTCCCTTCCTACAAATAAAAGGAATAAACTTAAACCAAAGAGGTGACTCAGTCTCTTAATACTATAATCCAAGGTGGTTCCAGAGGAAAGTCTATTCTTTCAGGCTCCTGCTATGTATGTATTGATTTGTTGTGCCTTTACATTGGGGATTCAGAAATATTTTTGCTAATGCGTCAGAGAATGCCCTCAGGTATGAAAACAAATATTGTGATAGGAAATATACTTGGGGTGGATACTTAGGTTGGGCCAAGTTAGGGAATAAACATTTTTTTTTTAATATTTAAATCTATTAGTTTATTTTTAGTTTTCAACATTCACTTCCACAAGATTTTGAGTTCCAAATTTTCTCCCCATCTTTCCCCTCCCCCCACTCCAAGATGGCATACATTCTGATTATCCCTTCCCCCAGTCTGCCCTCCCTTTTATCATTCCCCTCTCTTATTCCCTTCCCCTTTACTTTCTTGAAGAGCAAGATAGATTTCTGTACCCCATTGCCTGTATATCTTATTTCCCAGATGCATGTAAAAACATTTTTTTTAACATTTGTTTTTAAAACTTTGAGTTCCAAATTTTCTCCCTTCTTCCCTCCTCACCCACCCCCATTGACAAGACAAGCAATTTAATATAGGTTATACATGTGTAGTTATGCAAAATACTCCATAACAGTAATGTTGTGAAAGACTCCTTCCATCCTATCCCACCCCACAATTATTCTGTTTTCTCCTTTGACCCTGAAATTTTTCTACCCCCTCCCCCAATCTGACCTCCTTTTTATCATCCCTTACTCTTACCTCCTTCCCCCCTACTTACCTGTAGGGTAAGATACCCAATTGAGTGTGTATGTTATTCCTTCCTTAAGCCAAATCTGGTGAGAGTAAGGTTCACTTATTTCTTCTCACCTCCCCACTCTTTCGCTCCATTGTGAAACCTTTTTCTTGCCTCTTTCATGTGAGATAATTTACCTCGTTCTATTTCTTCCTTGCTCCTCCCAATATCTTCCTCTCTCATTCCTTAATTTTATTTTTAGATATCATCCCTTCATATCCAGCTCACCCTATGTCCTTTATCTATTTGTCTATCTATTTGTCTGTCTGTCTATCCATCTATTTCTTCCAACTACCTTAATACTGAGAAAGGTCTCATGAGTTACAAATATAATCTTTCCATGTAGGAAAGTAAACTCTGCAACTTTAATAAGTCTCTTATGATTTCTCTTTATCTTTTCATGCTTCTCTTGATTCTTGTATTTGAAAGTCAGATTTTCTGTTCAGCTCTGGTCTTTTCATCAGGAATGCTTGAAGGTCTTCTATTTCATTGAACACCCATTTTTTATCCTGAAAGATTGACTCAGTTTTTCTGGGTAGGTGATTCTTGGTTTTTATCCTAGCTCCTCTGACTTCCGGAATATATTCCAAGCCCTTCAATCCCTTAATGGAGAAGCTGTTAGATCATGTATTATCCTGATTGTACTTCCACAATACTCGAATTGTTTCTTTCTGGCTGCTTGCAGTAGTTTCTCCTTGACCTGGGAACTCTGGAATTTGGCCACAATATTTCTAGGAGTTTTTCCTAGAGGCAATCAGTGAATTCCTTCAATTTCAATTTTGCCCTCTGGTTCTAGAATTTTAGAGCAATTTTACTTGATAATTTCTTGAAAGATGATATCTAGGCTCCTTTTTTGATCATGGCTTTCAGGTAGTCCAATAATTTTAAAATTATCTCTCCTGGATCTGTTGTCTAGGTCAGTGGTTTTTCCAAAGAGATATTTCACATTGTCTTCTATTTTTTGATTCTTTTGGCTTTGTTTTATAATTTCTTGATTTCTCATAAAGTCATTAGCTTCCATTTGGTCCATTCTAATTTTTAAGGAATTACTTTCTTTAGTGAGCTTTTGGATTTCCTTTTCCATTTGGCCAATTCTTCTTGTTAAGGCATTCTTTTCCTTGTTGGCATTTTGGACTTCTTTTGCCATCTGGGTTAGTCTATTTTTTAAGGTGTTATTTTCTTCAGTGTTTTTTTGGGTCTCCTTTAGCAAGCTGTTGACTCAGTTTTCATGATTTTCTTGCCTCACTCTCATTTTTCTTCCCAATTTTTCCTCTGTTTCTCTTACTTGATTTTCAGAATCCTTTCTGAGCTCCTCCATGGCCTGCAACTAATTCGTATTCCTCTTGGAGGCTTTTGATGTAGGAGCTTTGACTCAAGTAAGACTTTATAGTCTAAGTTCTTTCATGATGTTTACTCATTTTCCTAGTCAAACACTTGACTTTCTAACTCTTTGTCTAGGTAGGACTCTTCTTCTAGGGGGTGGGTGTGGGTGTGGGTGTACTGTCCCAGGCTTCAGGGATTATGTATCAGCCACTTGAGCCCCCACAGTCTGTGGATTCAGGGTTCCAGAAGCAGTGTGTGCCTGCTCCTGGCTGCCTCTGCCACCACCCCCACCACCTGGGGCTAGGGCCAGACCCAGCCAGACCACATGCTCCTCTTTCACCTAGGTCTCACAGAGTTTTCCCACTGACCTTTTTGGCATTTGGCATTTTGGGAAAGAGGACTTTCATTTGCTTTCAATGTTGCCGGGAGATGAATCTGAAAAAGAGGCATTCACTGCACAGCTGAAGTTCTCAAAGCTCAAACAGAGCATTAAAAAAGTGTATCTGGGATTTTATTTTTAAATAGCTCATTTGTTGGGGATCCTCCCTCCTTCAAAGGGCATCACAGCAAATACATAAATATCAGATCATCTCTGACTCATCCTCTTGTAACAGAGGATAGTGCAGCCCCCTTTCTTTGCTTACAGTATGTGCTGACAAACACGTTGGAGAGTGAAGCCAGAAATAGGTTTCCATAGACTCTCAACAACTTGCCTTCCCAACTTACCTTATTGGATAAAGTAATTATAGCCTATCATGACTTTTCAGTCTGACAGAAGCATCAAATATATAAGCTTATAAGGTGACTATTGAGTGAGTTTAGAAAGCATGACAATCTCCACATTTGTTTGCAGTTTTACTGCAGAAGATTATGCAAAGTATATAGTGTTGTGGGAATCTGTCATTTGCTTAATTACATCAAAGGCATGTTATCTTTGAGAAATTTAGGGTAGGTTTGGATGTAGCATGGACTTGTATAGAAAAATCACCGGACCTCCCTGGGCCTCGGTCTCTTTATTTGTCTAATGAACAGGGTTTGTTTAGGTCTCAGTGGTTTTGTCCATTTCTAATATTCTGTAATCCTGTGATTCTAAGGCAAGAGGTCTTTCCAGCCTGATTACTTTATAACCATTTTGATCATAATCTATAGCATTTAATTTATTTGAACTCAAACTTTTTTAAAGCTTGTACTATGAGCAACCACTCTCTTGGATACTAAGGGAGATAGAAACAAAGTAAATAAGACTTTGTCCCTCCTTTCCAGGAGCTTGAATTCTAATGGGAGAGATAATGTGTGAACAACTGTGAATATGTAAGTTATAGAGCCTATCGATGGAAAGTACTCTCAGAGAGAAAGCTGTAGCAGCTGGGGGGAGGAGGACAGTATGAAGAGAAGGGATGTGAAAGGCCTCCTGAAAAAAGAGGGATTTGAGCTCATTCTAGATGGCAGTCAAAGACTCCATGAGGCCAAGGTGAGGAGGAGAAGGCTTCTAGGACAGGAAGGGGCAGTGCCTGCCAGTGAAAAGATGGGGAGCAGGCAATGGCAGTCTTGTGGCCAGTAGAGCTAGCACAGAATGGAGGTGGGAGAAGGCAGCAAAGTGTAAGAAACTGAAAAAATGGGAAGGTCTTTCAGTGTCAGACAAAGGCGATTATTGAATAGGGAGTGGCTTTCATTGCTTTCTTCAGACTACACTCTAATTATCCTCTGTTATTGCTTTTCCCTCCCTAGCATGGCAGTAGAGTTTTCTAGTTTAACTTTTTAGGAGATGGGCAGCATTGATTGTTAGCCTTCCGGAATTGTGGTTTGTCATTATGCTGATCTTTCAAAACTGTGTCTTTATTGTGTTGTTGTCACTGTATAGATTGTTCTCCTGGTTCCGTTCACTTCGCTCTGCATCAGTTCATATCAGTGTTATCAGGGTTCTCTGAAATGATCCTCTTCACCGTGTCTTACAGTCCAGGAGTATTCCAGTCAGCCAACCAATCAATAAATATTTATTAAGTGCCTACTGTAGGCCTGGCACTGTGCCAAGCACTGAGGATACAAGTACAAATAAAAGCAAAGACTGTCGCTGCCCTTAAGGAGCTTGTACTCTGATGGAGGAACATAACACGTAAAAAAGAAGCTGGAAAGCGGGGATGGTGCCTGGTTCTGGAGCGTGGTGGAGAATTCCAGAGAAGTTCAAAAGGTGTTAGCTGGTGGCAAATGCAGAGAAGACTCTGCTGAACCCCCTCTTTAAACAGAGCCCTGGAGCTCCTGGTCCTGCCCTCCAGTCAGAGCTCACGCAGAGGGGCAGAGTGGATTGAAAAGATGAGTAGTATGAGAATTCCAGTCTTGGGCTGTAGCGAGATCCAATGATGAGTTTTCTGGGGAAGGAAGGCATGACAGAGGGGCCAAAGAAGTCCCCAAGCAGTGTAGATGTGTAGAACATCACAGAGCCAAACTGAGTTAGCCATTGCCCAGTCTTGGGCACTTTCTCAAATTCCCTTTCTTTGCCACTGTAATGTTCATTAGAGGTAAAGTTCTTCCCCACCCTTTAATGGGTTGCAAGTGTAGCCCAAGGGAAGCTTGATTAGGGGAGGAGGCTTGTTTTGTAGAAGGCCCAGTCCTTTTGTCAATTAACGCGGCACTGGGGCCAGAGGTTCATGGTACCCTCCAGCGCTGAAAAGTGTATATGTACTCCGAGATGAGGCTTTGCTTTGGGAGCTTAGAAGAAGGCACATGTGCCAGCAGAGGCTCTGGGTAGCCATTAAGGAGGACTTCCCCCCCACTCCCAGCTTTGGAAACCAGATGTTGGGGCTTCTCCTTCTGGAAGAAAGAGAATGTATGTATGTAATGGGGACAATTGGATCTGTCTGTTGATCTGTGATGTATATATTGCTTATGGTCAGACAATTAGAAGCCCTATCAGTCTTTATTTCTCTGCTTGTATTTTCTCTGTTGGTATATGTCATTACAGAAGATTGTTAACCCCTCAAAAGTTGCTTTCCTTTTAGAAAAACAGATCTAAGAACCTGTGCAGCAGGCCCTCCTGAACATGCTAGAGTGCTTGCTGCTACAGTCACCTCAAAAAAAGCTATGGGTTTGTTTAGCTTTGGAAATATCCTGCCCCCCCAAATCTTTCCTCCCTTTAATTCCCCCTTCACCTTCCTTGTTTCCCTGCTGAATGAAATGTAATTCTGTACCCAACTTTGTGTGATTGTATAGCTATTATTTTCTCTGACCAGTTCAGATGATAATGAAGTTCAGGTTTTAAGCAAGTGTTCCGCCCCGCCCCCCCCCTTTCTTGTCTGTATAGATGTCTACTTGCACATCTGATTGTGTGAGATAATTTCCCTGGACAATTTTTTCCTTCTTCCTCCAGTGTATTCCCTTTCCCCTCTCTTTCCAGTCTTCTCTTGCTATCATCAAGACATAATAACCATTCCCAGGCCTTGTCTAATTAGACTCCCTCTTTGACTCCTGATGATGATAGGGTTCAGAGGATTCATGTAGATCATCTCTCCATATGTGAATGGAAGCAGTTTATTCTTGTGAATGGAAGCAGTTTATTCTTGTGTAGTCCCTTAGGACTGTTTTTTCATGTTTACCTTTTTGTGTTTATTATAAACTCACATTTCTATGCAGCTCTAGTCTTTCCATCAGAAATGCTTGCAAGTTTTCTGTTAAACCAGAGATCCATATTTTTCCCCATGTAGGTTTATACTCAGCTTGTCTGGGTAAGTTTTTCTTGCCTGTAAGCCTATGTCCTTTGCCATCTCTTTCTTTTTATTATATATGACTTGCCCAAGGTCACACATCTAATGAGTGTCAAGTGTCTGAGGTGAGATTTGAACTCAGGTCCTCCTTACTCCTGCACTGGTGCTCTATCTACTGCACCATCTAGCTGCCCCAATGTTCTCATCCTGGGTCATCTCCAGTCATCCTGATGAATATCCGGTCACTGAAGTCAGATGGTTCTGGAGGAGAAGTGAGGCTAGTGACCTGCACAACCCTCCCTCACTCAAAACAAAGTCAAGTACAAGTCATGTCATTATTTCTCTGATGGCATGGTCTTCTTCAGCAACGAAGGATGAACACACAAACATTATATAATATAATTATGACAATTATGTGATATAATATGATAAATACATATACTCTATAACATGATAAATTATACTATAACAGTGTTATATAATATTGTATTTCAAACTCTGTGTTCCCTTATAGTGGTAGTTGCTAAATTGTATATGATACTGGTTCTTTGGTACTTGAATTTTTTTCTTTCTGGCTAAATACTATGTCTTTTCTTTGACCTGAAAGCTCTGGATTTGAGCTATAATATTCCTGGAAGTTTTAATTTTGAGGTTGGGACAGCTAGGTGGTGCAGTGGATAGAACACAGTGCAGTAGTCAGGAAGACCTGAGTTCAAATCTCACCTCAGACACTTGACACTCACTAGCTGTGTGACCTTGGGCAAGTCACTTAACCCCAATTGCCTCATCCTGGATCATCTCCAGCCATCCTGATGAATGTCTGGTCACTGGATTCAGATGACTCTGGAGGAGAAGTGAGGCTGATGACCTGCAGAGCCCTCCCTCACTCAAAACAAAGTCAAGTGCAAGTCATGTCATCATTTCTCTGATGGCGCAGTCTTCTTCAGCAACAAAGGACGAACACATAATTTGGCTTTTTTTTTTCAGGAGATGACTGGAGATTCTTTCTATTTCCTCTTTGTCCTCTGGTTATAAGAGATCTTGGGCAATTTTCTTTTAAGATTTCTTGAAATATGATGTCTAGTCTCTTTTTTCTGTTTTTGGTTTTCAGGTAGTCCAATGATTCTTAATTTTTTTTTCCTCTTCAATTTATTTTCTGGGTCAGTCATTCTTGCTATGAAATACCTGACATTTTCTTCTATTCCCCCTACCCCACCCTATCTTTTGACTTTGCTTTAATATTTCTTGTCTCATAAGGTCATTTGTTTCTAATCAGTCCATTCTCATTTTCAAGGGGTTTCTCACTTGGGCAAGCTGTTGCACCTCTTGTGTCAAGCTGTTACTTCCCTTTCAAATCCTTTCTTTCATAATTCTCATTTCTTATCCAATTTATTTCTCAAGCACTCTCATTTCAGTGCTTAACACAGAGCCTGGCACCTAGTAGCCACTTAATCAATATTTGTTGATTGATAAAACAATTAAACTCTTAAAATAACAAAACCAAACCTCTTGCTTCATCTCTTGCAGGAATTCTCATTGAATCTGTGCCCAAATTCTACACACAAAAAGCTGTGGTTTTCTTTGAGACTTTGCTTGTGAATGTTTTGAAGTTAATGCCTTCTTTTGAATTTGTTTCTCGAGTATCCCTGTCACCATAGTAGCTTCTTATGGTGACACACGCTTTTTGTTTGCTCTTTTTTCCAGGCTATTTTTTAACTTCAGGATTGATTTTAGAACTGAACTCTGCATACTTCTGGAGAGAGGGTCTGAACCCATCTGTTTGTGTGTGATCCATAATCTCAAGGACAGCTTTGGCTGGTGACCTGTAAGGTTTCAGTGCCCCCAGTATGGTTGGGTCCAGGATAAAGGCTGACTGTTCCCTTCTCCCCTTCTCTGAGCTTGCTTCCCACCCTCTTTTTCTTTACAGTGTGGGAGTGGCAGTTATACAGAGAAAATACATAGAGAAGAAAATAGAATGGAGGGAAATACACAGTTAATGATCTTAACTGTGGACGGGATGAACCTACCCATAAAATGGAAGAGCATAGTTGAATGGATTAGAAAGTCGAGTCCAACAATATGTTGTTTACAAGAAACACAGTGGAAACAGAAAAACTCATATAGAATTAAAATAAGAGGCTGGAGCAAAATCTGTTAAGCTTCAATGCAAGTGAAAAAGGCAAGGGTGACAATTATGATTTCAGACAGGTTAAAGAAAAAACTCACTTGATTAAAAGAGACAAACAAGATTACATCAAGCTGAAAGGCACCAATAAAGGTACAATGAAGGTAACATCAGTACTTAACTTTTATGCACCAAATAGCATAGCATCTGAAAATTGAGAGAACTTTTAAAGAGGTAACTTTCCTTATATATGTACATAAGGTACATTGTTTCATGGTCATGTTGGGTCCTAATTATATTTGATTCTCCTGTCATTTATGTACTTCTGGTTACTGTGGATTTAGAAGTTATTACATCTGTTTACCTGGATTTTCTAGTAACCTAGGTATAGAGAATTGTATATCATTTTACATCTATTTACAGTATCTGCATGGAGGCAAGAGCTAGATTTGGCCAGCACAAAGGACTTCTGTAGCCTTCATTTACTCTGAGGAGTAGGGACTCTTTGACCTCGGATTTCATCACAGATTCATCATCATCCAAAAAGTACATGATACTCCTGGTAGCAAAAGATAACCTTACCAAGGCTATACATTCCCTCCTTTGTCATAGTATTCCCATGGCCTTTCATCTAGATTTCTGCTTGGTTAGGACACCAGGGCCTTTAGTTCATGCCTTAGTTTTGGCAGGTTTTCTTCAAGGTCTTTTGAGTAAATATGAATGTCTCATCCTGATTCTAATTGCAAACAAGGAGGGGCAAATGTAAGAGACCGGAATGCTTGAGCCGTATCTCTGTGGTTATTGCACCTCCCATAGAGAGGAACCTCCCTGGAGATAGCTGAGCTTGTTTACTGCAGGGAGGTCTATGATTCTACTCTGTAAATACCCTTATATGTGAATTATAGGTTGGATTCAATTCCACAAGCATTTAATGGGCACTTGTTATGTGAGAGGCATGATTAATTTTACCTACCCTTGCTATTTTTGAAGTATTTATTAGTCATAAACCATGATCTTTCAGAGCCATCCAAACCAACCTTCAAACGCCGTGGTCTAGATGAAGTAGGCTTGCCTGCCATCCTCAGGGATGGAGGACAGCCACATCTTTGTAGGTGGGTAGTTTCTTCCAATTACTTGTATAACTATTTTTGAGAGGAGTGCACTATAAACAATTAACAGATTATTTTTAGAACTGTATTGCTTACGTTATCAAGTCAGTCGTATTTCCCTTAATGCTTTTGGTTCTCTGAAGGTACGTTACACCTTTTTCCTCTTCCTTCTGTATTCTGTAGAATTGGACAAAAAGGTAAAATATTACTTATTTTAGTTCATGTTGTTGCTACCAATTATGATGAACCTCATAGATCCTTGAAAATTAACAAAATCCGGGTCTTTCATATATATTGTTTGTGATTCCAGGATTTGATTGATTAAAAATTGCCCTAAGGACAACATATAGAAACCCATTAGTTATATCCATGCACTTCAGCCGAGTCAAGCTGTCCAGTTAGTGTCCACACTTTAGAAAAGCTGTTCCTGTTGTGTTCCATCAGCGGAACTGTAAGTGGGGGTATGATGTCAGGTTATGATTGAGGTGACCTACCCAATCCTTGGAAGCCTGCTACAAGGAGGAAGCTGGGTCCTCAGTTACTAGAACTTTTTAATCTCCTTTCTGGTCCCTCTGTTTGCTGTTCTTGTTAGAAGATACTGATTAATAGACTCTGGTCAGAAACTAGTCAGTGCCCTTTAACTTAACAGAGCTGTCCACACAGGGCTGGCTGATGAGGCAGTCTTGAGCTGCTCCCATTTAAAGGACAGCAGAGACACCAGGCAGCTATCAGAGCAGCTAATATGTTCTCTGCAACAGTCCTGGGCTCCAAAGAGCGTCATTGCATTAATTGGCCCAAGACCTTTCCAATGACCTATAGGCTTTCTGTTCGCTTCCTCAGACCTTTAGGTGAAGGTCTATCCTTGCCTTGCCACAGTATTCCGTGAGGGGTGATGGTGATGATGATGATGACGATGACACTGGCCCAAGCTGCCCAGCTAGGCTCTTACCTTACGTGTGACACCCTGTAATGCAGCCTGGTGACCTCGAGACAACTGCTGCTTTGGCCAACTCTGGATTTAGCATTGACTTGGCCATTGTGAAGAAATGATTTTGTAAATGGTAAACTTGTGGTACCCTGAGCATAGCTTTCTTCTGAGTTCCTATGATAAGCTATCAAGTCAAGACAAGTCTATTCAACAAGCATTTATGAAGCTTTTATTGTGTGTTAGGCCCAGTGCTAAGTGCTGGCAATACATATTCAAGCAGAAAGAAAGAGCCTATGCCCTCAAGTAGCTTACATTTTAGCAGGGGAGGGAAAAACTTAAATCCCCTTGGGATACAGACTTAGTAGTGCTGTTGCTGGGTCAAAGGATTTACACAGTTTTATAGGCCCCACTGGAGTCTGTCAGCTAGCAAGTCCTTGTACCAGTAGTTGAGGTCTTGGTATTTATGAAATAGTGGGTTCCTAGATTCATTTGCTTCTGTATGTTATATAACTAGTTCCACTCAGTGCTTTCTCTTTTTTTAAACCAACCACAAATGGTATTGAGAATTACTGCTTTATAATATAGTTTGAGATCGGACACTGCTAGGTCCCCTTTACTTTTCCTACTTGTTTTTATAATTTCCTATGAGATTCCTGCCCTTTTTTAAACTTAATATAAATTTATTTTTTTCTAGTTTTATAAAGTAATACCTTTGTAGTTTGATTGGCACAACACTGAATAAGTAAATTAATTTAACTAGTGCTGTCATTTTTATTATGTTCACTCATCCTACCCATGAGCGATTCATGTTTTTCTAACTAATTAGGCCTGTCTTTATTTCTGTAAGTAGTGGTTTATATTTTTACTTCTATAATTCTTGTGTATATTTTTACACAGAGGTAGACTCCCTACTGTAGGTAGACTCGCAAATATTTTATAGATTTCTGTGGTAGTGTTAAATGGATTTTTTTTTCTCTCTTCTGCTGAGTGTTTTAGTGATATAGTATAGAAATGTTGATTTGTGTGGGTTTATTTAACATCACAAATGTTTGCTGAAGTTATTGCTTTGATTAATTTTTAATTGACTTTTTAGGATTCTTTAAACATATTAACCTATCATCTGCAAAATGAATTCATTTTTTCTTTACCATCTTTATTCTGTCAGTTTCCTTTTTTTCTTCTTCCTCTTCTAGCCAGCATTTCTAGTATTGTGTCAAACAGAAGTTAATAAAACAATAGACATCTTTGTTTTTATTGAAAGGATTTTAGTTTATCCCTATTATAGCTAACAGGGATAAATACTGTTTATCACTTTAAGGAAAGGTCCATTTGTTTCAAGTTTTTGTTTTTTAACAGAAATGGGTATTATTTTTCATCATGTACATATATAATTATGATATGATCATATGCTTTTTATTGATTTATTAATTAAACTTGCATTCTTGGTGAAATTCCAACGTGGTCTTCATGATATGCTGTTTTAGCCTCTCTGATAATATTTATTTAAAATTTTGCATTCATGTTCATTAGGGATATTGAATGTCTATAGTTTTGTTTTGTTTTTTGACTCTGCCTGGTTTGTGTATCAAGACAGTATCTGTATCATAGAGGGACTGCATAAGATGCTACATATTCTGTTCTGATCAAAAGTATTCAGCGAATGGAGTGCTTAAAATCTCTGGTGTATATATATATATGTATATATATATATATATATATAGTTTTATGATTTATCTTACAGGATTTAGAAGAAACTTGTGGTAATATAAAGTCAACTTTAATGTATATATATATTTTTAAAATCCTGCTATATTTTCATTTGTTTTTTCTTCATGAAAAATATTTTAAGAATGAATCTTTCATATAGACACAGTAGAAAAAATAACTCTGAAGTTCTTCTCATTGGTTTTAATATTGTGTCCATTTAAAAAAATTCAGACAGATGCAGAAAATATAATAGTGATGACACTTCCAGGTCATGTTGCAGTATGTTTTTATCGCATTCATCTAACGTTACTTCTAACAACATCCTTAATTAAATTTTCTTTTCTGAATTCAACGAGTTTAAATTTTCTTTTCTAGATGTCCCGTGATGAGACAGTATGTAAATATTGTGGAGTCAGTTATTTGATCCTTCATGAATTTAAGCTTATGGAGGAGAAGATGAAAGCAATGGAAGCAGACATGAAATTTTATCAAGGAAGTGTGGACCGGGAGAAATCACTCCAGGAAAAGCTCCAGTCCCTTAGCCAAGATTGGCAACAGTACAAGGCTGCTGGTGAAGCCCAAGCAGCAAGGTTGGAACCTGATGGCAATTTTCATTTTTCTTATAAATAGAGTCATTAATCAAGTAAAAGCAAGTTTAGAAAAGAAATAGGCTTTGAATTCTTTGCCAGAATCATTGGTATCAGGTAGACATTTGCGTTTGTCAATAAAATTACAAATTTTAAGTACATACCTGGATCATAATTATAATCCAACATTCAGGTATGTCTTTACCTCCTGGATAATTTGGAACCAGTCAATATATAGTACATGCAAATAAAAGAATTTTTTAAATACATTCCCTTTTTTTTTACATCATTTATTGCTGACAAGATTTTTCTTTGTAAAATTAGGTAATCTAGATATGTAAAACTGCTGGAAAATATTATGATTCTGGGAATGAGAATTGTACATTTTCAAAGTATTCAAAAGCACTGAAACTGGTATGAAGTTAGATCAGATAGGGGGATGTGTTGCTAAGGTGATAGATAGGCTCTTGCCCAGCGTACAGCTCTGCCAGCAGGTATTGCAGGGTGGGGGAGGGCAGGCCAAAGTGGACGTTAGATCATCTCTTTTAACTTCCAGTGTTCTCGCTTCAGAATTGGGTCTTATTTTTGGCATGTTTGCTTTTTAATACTTGCCCTTTCCTTTATGAATGAGTTATTATTAAATATCATTAGCTTCTATTATATACTTTGGTCTCATCAACTTAATTTTACTCAAGTAAATAATTATTTGATTTAACATGGAGAACTCTTCCTTATTCATTTTAAATATTTTAATAATGACAACAGTAACAGTAACTGACATTATATACAACTTTAAGGGTTAGGAAGTGCTTTTACTACATTGCTTATTTCATGTGTGCCTCCCAGTAACTCTGTGAGATGTGTGTGTGTGTCACACACACACGCACACACACATGACCTACGTGATCTTGGGAAGCAGCCAGATGTAGTGGTGAAGGGGTGGGTTTGGACTTAGAAAGTCTGTCTCAGGTCTGACCCACAGATGTGCGTGACCATGAACAAGTCACTTCATTTCTCTGTCTCATTTGCCTTGTCTATAAAATGGGCATTACAGCAGGCAGCTGCCTCATAGGGTTTTTGCAAGGATCAAATGAAATGAAGTGCTTTGTAAATGTCAGGTGCCATGAATAACATGTAAATCGAGATCTTTAGGGCTTGTGATCTGATGCTGGGCAGGGACTCCATCTCTGGAGCTTGGCTCTTCTTGGGCGCCTTTGGGTTGATAGTTTCGTAGAGAACTCCTAAGAAGGGACTCCTAGGAAAGACCTGTAGAGAAACTCCAAGAAATTCTGTTGCTGAAGATAGGTCTAACATTTCACTATGACCATTACCAATGGTGTCTGTTGTTTTATTTCAGTGATTATTTTCAAATTGGTATCTGACAAGTTGTACTTTTATTATTGATGACCACAGCTAAATGTTTTATCTGCTTGAGAGAGTGGCAGATCATTTACTGGGGGGATTGTAAGGCAGGATCTAATTATTTCATCAAAGTCAGATGACTGTTTCTTTGAACTGAAAAACAGAAAGCTAAGTTCTGCAGACACTGAGTTTGTTTGAATGTCAGAGCTACCAGTACAGAAATTAATCTCCATGTGTCTCCTGAATATTTTCATGTGAGCTTCTCAGTGAAGTTATTGTGCTTTTAACAAAGTTCTGTGTTTCCCTGAGGCTTGGGCAGCATTCAGTAGAACTGACCAAGAGGGGCTAATAGCAGGAGTTAGACAGGAATAAGGCTGATTGATCCTGTTACTCAGAAAGCTCCGAGTTCAAATCCAGATACTGGGAAGTGGCTGGGTCCCTTTGAGTGCAGGGAGGAAGAGTTCAGAATCTGCAAGGACAGCAAAGATCCAGGATCAAAAATAAAGAATTAGTCAGGTGCCCATGAAAAGGGTCTGAGGGATAGGTATGGGACACCAACTCTGTTGATGGATCTTGATACTTCCTTCAACCATTGCACCAGGGACCAGAGTTATTCTCAGAGGATAAGTGAAAATCTAGCCCATAGTTGGAGGGACCTAGAGGGGGTTGAGGAAAGGAAGGGAATAAGGTGACCTCAATGGGGTAAAATGTAAAGATTTCCTGGTTTTTTAGAGGAGAACCAATGCTTGATGTCTGACACCTCCAACGCTGCGCTGTGTTAACCATGGTCAGATTGCTTAAGCTCATTGAACCTCACTTTCTTTTTTTGTAAAATCAGGATAATAAAAGCTGTGATACCTGTTACCCAGGGTGATTGGGTGATCCATATGGAATGAATGAACCTTAAAAGAGATGTTACTGAGTGATGGTAGTAGAGGGAGATCCTCAAAGGGGCATTTGGGGGAAGGAGTACTCCAGCTCCACCACCACAAGTTGGTGTGAATTTCACATATATGTGAAATTGAAATGTGAAAATGAAAGCAGTGATGAAAAGGTCAAGAGAGGCTGGGTCACCACCAGGGAGCCAAAAAAAAAAAATGAAGGGAGCAAGAAAAGAAATGATGCCAGATGGAAGCAAGCAATTTTGTTGAAGTAGGCACTCCAGAGAGCACAGTGGAAAGAGTGGGGTGACTTTAGGGTATTGAGGGGGGATGGGAATAAGGGGAGGAGTCATTAGAGGACCAAAGAAGGAGCATGAACAATGATATCCAGGTGTTCAGAACCACTGGGTTGGGGAAGGAGTGACAGGCTGAGTATCTTAGTCATTAAGGTATTAGTCAGGTTAGTTAACTTTGACTATAGAGGTTCAGCCTCAGCGTGGAGTAGTAGCAGAGTGTATCTGGGGGGAAGTGTCCCCAACAGAGAGAAAGGGGTGGAATTTAGATGGCCCCTGATCCATTGGCCTCCCTGGAAGGCCTAGCTAACTGGCAAGCTGAGGTAGTAGGTATTTGTGGCAGGATCTGAACTGATAAAAGGGAAAGACTTAATTACAGACACAGGGAAGCATGCTCACACTCTGTGGAATGATCTTCAGGAACAGGGGTTGAAAAAAAATGGTTTTCTTCTTAGCCCTAAATTAGCCAGAAACTTTAGAAAACATAGGATGCTAGTGGCACGTACCTGTTATTGAAGTTTTACTGTGTTTTGGAACTGAGTTGAAAATATTTAATTCTTTGAAAAAGCCCTTTTACTGTTGTAATTTTTATGTTGAAAATGATTTAATTTTGTTTTTCTGATAGAAGTTCACTAAAATCTTGGTTAACCAAAATATTAAGGGAATGAATACTTTGCAAATGTCAGTTGTTATTGTTATTATTATAAGTAATAACTCATTTTGTTGTGAGAATCCTTTGAAATGTGTCAGTCCATTTTCTTGCCCAGACCTTGAGTGACTGCATGATGTAGACTGCTGGGTGGTACAAAAGTTAGAGTGCTAAATCTTTAGTCAAGAAGACCTGAATTCAGATCCTGCCTCAGACACCTACTGACTGAGGGACCTGAACAAGTCACTTCAGCTCTATCTGCCTCAGTTTGCTCATCTATAAAAGGGCATTGATAATAGCAACTACCTCCTAGGATTGTTGTGAGGGTCAATTGAGGTAACATGGAAAGATCTTCACAAAACCTGGAGTCGTTCTTGTAGAGGGCTGGCTTTGAAGTTGGGAAGTCTAGGGGAAAGTCTGGCCTCTGACGGGAGCTGCCTGACGTTGGTTAAGCCAAGCTCTCAATGTTTTAGGCAATTCTCCAAAACAATTTACCCAGGGTGCCTTGGGGGCAATGGTTGGGAGGGCTACTTTCCACAGTAGGATTCTCAAATGTATGGAAATAACAGACTTCTTGCACTCCCTTTCAGAAATCCCCTACACTGACTGTCCCAGAATAGTGGGGACAGTATTGAGCTTGAACTCAAAAGACCTGAGTACTGGCTCCTGTACCAACTAGTTGTGTGAGTGCAGGAAATTACCCAGCTCCCATTCAGTTCCAAATTCATTCATCCCCTAAAGATGAGGGCCCCTGGCTCAGCTGTGGGAATATAAAGACAAAGAAAGAAACAGCCTCTGCCTTTGAGGAGCTTACATTAAAATTGGCGTTTGCCCAGAGAAGTGTTTACAAGGCAAATTTGTCAGGATCTCCTTATCTGTAAAATGGACATGATAAAGTCCCAACCTAAAGCACTGTGAATGCATGCTATTGTCAGTCTTTATTAGTGAAGGAGCTTTGTTTTGGATGTGAATGATTATTGTGTAGAGTTGTACCTATAGGAGTTTTAAGACGTTGGAAGGACCTTGGCGATCACCTTGCCTAACCTCCTCATTTTACAGATGAGGAAACTGAGACTCAGAATTTAAGTGACTTTTTCCATGATTACCTAACTAGTAAGTATCAGAAGGGGGATTTTAAAATCCAGTTAACCCATTTACCCCTAGTTCAAGTTGCCTCTCAAAAAATCTGTAAGTACATATCAAGTACAAATGCCTCAAGGCCCAACCCACCTTTTGTATTGGGAGTGGGGAGAGTGGGAAGGAGTCAATAACAAAATAAGGGAATGGCAGCCAGCCCAAGCCTGTCTGCATGGAGGAGATTGGCCTAACACCTTAGGCAGAGTGATGGAACTGCTTCTATGAACTCAGACATAGACAGGACAGAGTATGGTGGCAGCTGGTGCTATTTGGAACCATGATGGGAATCAGCTTCCTGTCCAGGACAGCAGGGCTTCTGCTTCTCCTTTCCATTCTGGTACCACAAGGAGAGATGTGCAGGAGCAAATGGGAAGTGCTAGTTCAGACCCCATCTGCAGGAAATACTTTTGTGAAGATGATACTGATTACTTCAGCAAGGAAACCAAGAGTGCCCATGAAATGGGCAGATGATATGAAGGCCTTAATGGAATACCAACATTTACAACTTAACAAAACTAGAAACAGTGATAGGCAAGGATTTCATAACATTTTGTCAGTGGTAGCCTTAGCTCCAGATTCTACAACATGTGGGTAAGTCAATCATAATTTCTTTCTTAAGCCCACATGAGATGAAGTGAGTGAAAATTGAGAAGTTACTTAAATGTAAGAAGGGAAAGGACAGCTAGGTGGCTTAGTGGATAGAGTACTGGACCTGGAGTCCAGAAGATTCAGCTTCCTGAGTTCAAATACAACCTTAGACACTTCCAAGCTGTGTGACCCTGGGCAAGGCACTTAATCCTATTTACCTCAGTTTCCTCATCTGTAAAATAGCTGGAGAAGGAAATGGCAAACTGTTCCAGTACCTTTGCCAAGAATACCCCAAATGGGGTCATGCAGAGGCAGACGTGACTGAAAAATGACTCAAAAGCAAGAAGGGAAAATCTGAAGAACTGCAAGGTAGTAAAATATTCACTGAACACAAACTCCAGAAATGCTAGAAAAGGTAGAACCGGGTAGTAAAGATAATACCAGTGTTCAAAAGATTTTGCAAAAGTGAAAGGCATACTGAAAATGGAAGGATGAAAAGCCCTTTTGACTTTAATGGCATAAATCCAACTAGAAGGTCAACTGTATCAAAACAGAGCACATTTTAAGAACTGGTATTTGTTATAACCATCAGAAACAAATTAATTCTCCCACAATATTTGACAGAGAGTTTAAAACTCCATACAACAGTATATTCTGAGACCACTGAGCAGTAAGGACTGAAAGAGGAAAGATAAAGACATCTAAGAACATACCTAAGGACAGACGTCAAATACCACCATGGCAGGAACAGCTTAAGAAAACTATCCAAGACTCGTGGGAAAAGCATGGGAAGATTTCATCAATATCCAGCTGGTAAACATAGTAGGAAACCTGAATCCTATTGCCTGACTGAAGGCAACCAAGCACCTTATGTGGAATTTGGACAATAAAAATAGATTAGAAATGCTTAAATACCTTCAATCAAAAGTTGGAAAGTGAAGGCCAAAATGTTAAGGTGGCACAGGGAGTTAGAGAAGTTAGAGGAGAGAGAACTTTCAAAGAAGGAGGATATGGAAAATTTCTGATCATTTCAATGTTTGGAATAAATCCAACACAATAAAAATATGTTAGATCAAACTGTACATGGAAAACTTGTGCCCCATTAATATGTAAATGACAGAACAGATAAAAGGAAGTGACTAAAGAACCAGCTTCTCTGTGAAACTGGAAAGTTGTAGGTCTGAATAAGTTCCACAATTAGTGGTTCAGATGTGACACAGTGGCACATGAATTCTCAGGAGAGATTCTTACTGGCTTCCTCTTTGATGTCTGAGCCTATATTTCTTAATCTCATATGTTACTAGAGGAGAATAATGCTAATCTGTTCAAATGCAAGGTAATTATGTTTGTGTACTTTATATGAAGCATTTATAGCTTTCTTGCTCAAAAAAATCTATAAACATTTACAAAAAAACAGTATTTTGGCAGAGGAGAAAAAAGGATGTACTACAGATTCCCAGAGGTTTTAATAGTGTCATTGATTTGGTTATTATTAAACAAATAATCTCAAAGTACTATAATATTTACAGTAGCTTTATTGAGCATTGCAAAACCTTTGACTTAATTCCACATTAGTAGCTTAGTCATGTACTACAAATATCAAATTGTTCCAAGCCTGGTGAAAATGACAAAATATTTGACATCACGTGGAAAGCTTTTCTCTCTTTAAAATACAACACCAACAAAGTAATTTTAAGGATGTACTATATTTTTTAAATAAAGAATTTGAAGAATAATTGGTATAAATATAACATCTTCTAAGAAGGTAGTTTAAGCCCACTATTGTTTTGTTTCTCCTTAAATCCACTAGCATTACTCCTAAAGAACATTTAGAATCTTTCAAGTCATAGAGAGAGTCATGCCAAAACATGATATTAATCACTTAATGTTCATGGGTGACATCAGGTTATTTGGCTTCATTGAAAAACATTAAGCAGCTCAAAATCTTTGGATTTGATAAATGCAAAATTCTTATTATATTCTAGGGAAGAGTAGATACCAAAGGCTTTGAAATTATATGTAGAAATTAAATGAATGAATGAAGGCAATATATGTTTTCTTTCAGCAAAACATATTGAACATAAGCCTATCAAAGAGAAAGCTGAGGGTTTTTTTTTTTTTATACGTTAGGATACTAATAGGCATCATAAAGTCCAAGTTTAAAAGGGGAAATATATTTAGAGCAATTAATACCTAAAACATACTTGTCTTAAAAATACACTTTTGACATGGTAAAATGGGTAACAGTGGGTCTAGAAAGGGTCTAAACATTCATACAGTGTTAGGGAGAGAGATGCTTCCTTGTTTAAGAGGAGGGACAGCTTTGATAGTCCTCTGAACACCTTATAAATAGTTTAAAATATATAGAAATACTTTTGGAACAAGCAGTACTCACTTCACCCAACAATAGTAAAGACTGACCATAAGTATAAACACCAGGCCTGGAATTAGGAAGGCCTGAGTTCAAATTTGGTCTTAGAAACTATCTGTGTGACCCTGGGCAAGTCACTTAACCCTGTTTGTCTCCTTGTTTTTCTCTTCTGTAAAATGAACTGGAGAGGGAAATGGCAAACCACTCTAGTATCTTTGCCACAAAAACTCAAATACAATCACAAAGAGTCAGACACTACTAAACAACTGAGCAACAACAGTATCCTCTCTGGTTGGAATTTATGCCAGAAATGGCATCCAAAGCCCATCTAGATGAACTCAAGAAGATGGCTCAGTCATGTGAATTCCTTCATGGAAACAGAGCTGGTCCTTAGGATACTACTTCAGGATCAGGCCCTTGCCACTTACAATTCTAGAAGGATTATCCTTGGCAGCAAGGACTTTGTGATTAAGGCAACAACATAATGAAATAGTAGAAACAGCAACCAATCATTGCAAGCTTCTAAAAATTGGCAGCTATTGGATTAGAGATAGATCATCAGGGAACTGAACTCATACAGAAGAAGCTGACAAATCCCTATGCTGCAAACGAAAACCCCCAAGGGAAAAAAAAATCTGTAGAGCAACTAGACCTTCACTATAGACTGATTTATTGCCCCACCTGCTGAGCTCAGGTGATAGCCTCAGACTGGACATCCACACCTGAGCAGTCATCACAGTTGCCTCTGCCACTCTGCCAGGGCAGAACAAATAGCTCGTCCCGAAGCCTGCATTTGCAGAGGACTCAAAAACTCAGTTAGCTCTTCATTTCTCTTTGATGAGACTCAACCATGATCATGTCCCCACTATTGCTGTGCCCCTGGGCTGGGCACCTTCTCTACCTCCTGCCTCCCTCTTCACCTTTCTTTTCTGTGTTGTCCTCCCCTGTCATATTGTAAGCTCTTCTTTGTGTTCACTGGGCCTAGCACAGTGCAGGGGCTTAATCAGTGTTAATTGTATTGTATTGTAATGACTTAGGTATAACGTTGAATCGTAAAAACATCTTAAGAACAACTTTTAAAAATAGATATCACTATGCCTAATACTAATAACACTCAAACTTCATCCATGACATGTAGAGATTTAGAAATATAGAAATCTAGTGAAAGAAACTGGAATCATGAGAACAGGACAAGGTACTTGGCATTTCTCCTGTCCTGTTAACTATTGCAGCCATCCTGAAGATGCTCTCAGTGTTTTTACATAGGATGACTTTAGACCCTTAATACTTTAATTACAAAAAGCAGAAATTTTAGCCCCCTCCAAGATAGTTTGTAGATCATTATTATGGCGGCTGGGTGACCCAGCGGATAGAGCACCAGGCCTGGAGTCAGGAGGGCCTTACTTCAAATTTGGCCTCTGACATTTACTAGTTGTACGACCCTGGGCAAGTCACTTAATTCCATTTGCTTTATTTTTCTCATCTGTAAAATAGGGATAAAAATAGCACCTCCCTCCTACAGTTGTTGTAAGGATCAAATGAGATATAATATTTGTAAGGTATTTAGCACAGTGCCTGGCACGTAGTAAGCACTATGTAGTGTTAGCCATTGTTATAAAAGATTACTAGCAAGAGAGTAACTTTTTCTTTTACCTTGCTATGTGAATTCCATCAGAAAAGATTAGAGGAACGAGGTCGCAAGCATGATGCCAAAATTATTCTTTTACTTAGGTCTTTCTATAAATTTACTAAGTGTACAGATGATGTAGGACTATTTTAAGATACTTTTCAAAAATTAACAAGTTTATATTTTCTCTCTATCCTACCTCCCTTCCCATTGGGGAAAAAAAAGAAAAAGAAAACTATATGCACAATAGGCAAGCAAAACAAATTGACCTTGTTGGTCACGTGCAAAGATCTATGTCTCTTCTTACATGAACTGATGCAAAGTGAAGTGAACAGGACCAGGAGAACAATGAAAACAGCAACAGAATTGTATGATTAACAACTGTGAACGACATAGCTATTCTCAGGAATACAATACAGTAGAGCAACTAGACCTTCGCTATAGATTGATTGATTGCCCCAGCTGCTGTGAGTGTGTGTGTGTGAGCGTGTGTGTGTGTGTGTGTGTATGTGTGAGTGTGTGTGAGTTTGTGTGCGAGTGTGTGACTCACAAGCCCAGAAGGACTCATGATAAAACATGCTTTCCACCTCAGAGAAAGACCTGAATTCTTCTGAATACAGACTAAGGCAGATGATTTTTCACTTTCTTTTCTTATTTTTTTGTCCTAGTTTTGTTGCATAAAATGACTAATGTGGAAATGCTTTACATGATGGCAACATGTATAATTTATGTCAGATTGCTCACCCTGTCAGGGAAGGAGGCAGGACTGGAGGGAGGGAAGAATAGAATTTGGAACTCAAAACTAAAAAAAAAAAAAAAAAAAAGACAACAAAATGAATGTTAAAGATTATCTCTGCATCTTGAGTCTATTCTCTTCCAGCTATATTTTCATTTTCTTTTTTTGTAGCTTTTTAATTTTCAAATAAGTGCTTCCCTGCTTATCCAGAGGGTCATTCCTATAACAAATATCAGAAAAGATTTTTTAAAAGGCAGTTCAGTAAATCAACATTTCTGCTATCTCTAACAATATATCCAATATACGACATGCAATGTTTCCCGCTTCTGCAAAGAAGGAAGGGAGACTCATCTTCTCATCTCTTCTTGGTAGTGATTATAATCACAGTGTCTTCTCTTCTTTCTCTCTACATTGTTGTGGTCATTGTGGATATTTCTTTTCCTGCTTCTGCTTATTTTACTTAGTATAATTCTTCCCATGCATCTCCAAATTCTTTATATTTGGCTTTTCTTACAGTGAAGTAATATTCCATTAATTTGTGTACCCAGCTTGTTTATCTTTGCCCCAGTTGTTGGACATCTACTTTTGTTCCTCTTTGCTGCTACACACACACATGCACATGCGCACACACGCACACACACACATACACTCTCACATACTCACACACACTCATACACACTCACACATGCACATGCACATACACACACTTACACACGCACCACATGCACACACACTCACACACGCACACACACTCACACACACACGCACATGCATACACACACTCACACACTGACACTCCCACATACATTCACACACACACACTCACACGCACACATGCACCTCTGACTATTTTGATGCATAAAGAACTTTTCTTTCTGCCCCCACCTTGGGATAAGTGTGGGATCGACAGATCACAGGGTCCCTTACTTGACATAATCCCACACTTTCTAGAATAGCTGTACTCACTCACAATGCCACCAACAATGTATGTGGTAAACATTGCTCTTCTGCTGTGTCTCATTGGGATGAAGAAGCTGAGTCCCCAAAAAATCAGAGTCCTGCGTTCTCTGCCTCCATAACATGTCTCCCATCTCTCCCCTTCACTGCCTGCCAGCCCGTGTTCCAGCTCAAGCCCCAAGTGCCTCATGTGCACCACCACAGTGGACTCCTAATTGGTTTTCCTCTTTCAGTTCAAGCTAGCTGGGAAGCTAGATGGCACAGTGAATAGACCCATAGGACTCAGAGCAGGGGTTCTTAACCTGGCGTCTGTGGACTTGTTTAAAAATATTTTGATATCTCTATTTCAATGTATTTGATTTCCTTTGTAATTTCATGTATTTTATTTTATGCATTTAAAAACATTACTCTGAGAAGTAATTCATGGGCTTCACCAGACTGAATGCCAGAGGGATCCATGACCCAAAAAACTTTGAGAACTCCTGAATTAATCAAGAAGACCTGAGTTTAAATCC
This sequence comes from Bettongia penicillata ogilbyi, assembly GCA_023548195.1. Taxonomy (NCBI): domain Eukaryota; kingdom Metazoa; phylum Chordata; class Mammalia; order Diprotodontia; family Potoroidae; genus Bettongia; species Bettongia penicillata. The sequence goes on from JAJHZJ010000497.1 coordinate 254,071, forward strand.
TCAGACATCACTAGTTGTGTGACTCTAGATAAGTCCCTTAACCTCTGCTTCACTTTCCCCATTTATAAGATGAGTAGGTTGGGCTTGATGACCACTATGGTCCCTTCAGCTCTGACTCTTTAATCCAGTGCTTTCATTTCTCTTCTCTTCCATCTGTTTGACACATACCTGAGAAATGGGTATTTCTACAGCACAGATCTGGCTTCAGGGCTCAACATTTCCAATGATTTGTTCCCTAAAATTCTTTAGAGATCTCTGCCTCCAATAAAATGCAAAGCCCTCAGACTGGTGGTTTGGTTCCTACACCTGTCTTTTTACAAGCCCTGTTTTCCATTATTCCCCATCACAGTTCTCCCTTCTGGGCACACTGACCTGCTAGTTTTTCTCCAAACACTACACACCAACTCCTTACTTTGTGCTCTTGCACCTGCGGGCACCTCTTACCTCTGCCTCTTCATATTCCTGGTTTCCTTTGACTTCTCACAAGAGACTTTTCCTGATCCCCCTTCCATGAATGCTGCCCCCTGCCCCCCTATATTTGTGCTCTCTCCCTCTGATATTACTAGGAATAACTTTGTGTGTATCTTGAGTTGATTTACCTATGGATGCGCCATAAGCTTTCAGTGGAGGATAAGCTTTGTATAGACAAGGACTGATTTGTTACTGTCTTTGTATTCGCAACCCTTCCCTGGTTCTTGTACATTCTCCAGCACTCCAGGGTGTGTGTGATTGTGTATATGTATGAGAGTGTGTGAATGAGTGTGTATGTGGTGGGGGTGGGCGGGTGAAATTTTTTCTGTGCAGGGGTTCCACCTTCAGTGATACAAATGGCAGCCTATTCAGCCTCAAAAACGGAAGTGATCTGAAGTGGTGCCCCCCTTTTAAAGTTGGATTGTTATTTTCTGTTCCTTACACCACTATAATTATCCCATGTATCCCTCCTTCTCTGCTTTCCAGAGAGCTATTCCATGTAACAAATAATGTTTCCTTTCAGTGGGGAAGAAAAGGTACAGGCCTTAATCAGCTCACACCTGGACTATGCAATGCTGCCAGCAAGGTGGAGCTCTATCTGCCTCACACCACCTCCCATCCCGCTGTAGGCCATGGTGCATTCAGTTGTCAAAGTGATCTTCCTAAAGTGCAAGTCCAACCACGTCATTCTCCCACTGAGCAGACTCCAGTTCTGTTCTCTGCAGGAAACAGTATCAAATCCTTTGCTCCTCAGAGCCCTTTCTAACCAGCTGCTCCCCTCCTACCTGTTTGGGCCTTATAGCCTGCCCTCCATCACATGAACTGAGATCCTGTGGCACTGACCTCCTGGCTCGTTCCAAGAATGAGATGCTCCATCTCAAGCTCTGGGCTTTCTCTCTGACTCTCCCCAAGGAGAAGGAAAAGAGACATTGGGTGAACACCATCAATGGCAATGATGTGCATAGGGGAATCATAGTAGGAATCAACAGAAGGGTTAATACAGAATTTAATCATTTAACTTACAATAATAGACTGAGTCTGACTGGAGCAGGTAGTTGAGCTTTATTGAAACACAAAGCATTTTTTTCCAAGGCTGCTAATTAGCCATGTTCATTGTCCAGTCAACTCTGGTCAAGCCTGATGGTGAAAAGGGAGAGGCTTGACTTCTTTCCTGATAAAGAATGTTCTACTCCCTTTTTGACAGTCTTCTGGCCACTGCTGCAACCACACCTTTCCAGTAGGCACTGCCCCCACCACTGGAAGGTCTCCAGTCCTTTCCAGTAGGCACTGCCATCCCCTCTGGAAGGTTACCAGTCCTTTCCAGTGGTTACTACCCCCACCACTGGAAGGTCTCCAGACCTTTCAGATTAACAAGGAAAAGAAAACACAGAGGAGAGGCAGGGACCTCCAGAGGCCTTCAGGATGAGCCCACCTACTTTAGTTCATGTTCCATATGGGCAGTGACAGATTGTCGCACTAGGATTGAGAAGTAACCTCTTCTGCTTCTCATTGGAGTCATATCTTGCCACCTGGAGAGCTGAAACTGAGACATCCCAGCCAGAAGCTCATTGAAAAGATTCCCTCAGGCTCCACAGCCAGTTAGGTAACTCTGGGATGAGTAATACATGACTGGAGGCTGGCCACCCAGAGCCCCTGAGTGGTCCATGGAGAATAACTGTCTGTGTTCTGTGCAACCCACATTACATAAGGATTTCTTGCCTGTAAAATACCTGATAAATTTTGTCCATACTGTCAGAATCTTTGTTAACTAACAGAATGCAATGTTGAGATGACTTTTTATACAACATTAAAACATTCTTATGGGTCAAGACAAATAGACAGTTATGATCATATAAGTTTGGATAGCCTGCAAATTACTGTGGGACTTCTTGGCACTCTGCTTTGGCCAATACTGTTTCCTGTGGTTGGGATGTCCTTTCCACTGGTCTCTGCCTCAGGAAATTATTGCTTTCCTTCAAGAACCAGCACAAGTCTTTTCTCTTCCGTGAGGCTACTAGCCATTCCAATTCACAGTGTCTCTCTGTGGTCAAGGGGAGCTCTTGATACTAGTCTTGTGTCCTCCTCTCATCCCACAAAGCCTTGCACAGTATGGGGTGCATAGTAGGTGTTCAGGGAATTTGCTGTTTAATTGAAAAAAATGTATAAAGTGATTTTAAAAAGAATTAAACGTTTTCTGCTTCTCACCCAAATATTACCAACTGTGCATGCATGAATTGTTGATGGAGATTTTCACATCAGGACAGGAAGCAATAGGAATCAGAATATCTGTTTTCTCTTAGTAACAAATATTATTAGATAAGAATGTGTCTCCAGGCCAGCTGTTTCTGTCCTTTGATAGTTGTACATATTGGCAACTGTAACATATATTTGTTGTTTCTTTGTTACATGAACAGGAGCAGGAATAGATCCTGTGATTTCCCTGGAATCCAGAACTTCCCATTAAGGAAACTCCCTCCACCTCCACTTGTGGGTTGGCACCTTCTCTGTATCTTGTAGCTTTGGAGAAATACTTTGAGGTCTGAAAGGTCACGGGATTTGCTGTGGGAGTGCAATTGGTTTGTGCCAGAGGCAGGGCTCAACCTCAGATCTTTCTGGCTTTGTGGCAAGCCTTTCATGACTTCAAAGAAATACTAAGATAGGCATACTGGGAAACTTATGAAATATCATTATAACACGTAATTTGGACATGGAATTAATACCATGATTTTATTAGTAGGTATAAAGTTTTTGTGTTTGATTTTATGTTAGTCATTTCTGATTTTTATCTATATTTTGTCCCTGCCAGCCATGGAAAGGGAGGAGGGTCATGGCACCTGATGCCAGCAAGCAGGACCCCTCTGAGATTCCTGTGTGCAAATTTCTGCTGGCAAGGATTATCAGGGAGGCAATTACAGAAAAAAATGTGGAGGAGAAAACTATGATGGGAAATAATGTTTAATTTATTTTCTTTCTTTAACTGGGGGAGAAAAGGGAATTTGAAAGTAAATAGGAGAGCTATATTAGCAGTTAGTTAATGGATCTTCAGTGAGGCAGAAATAACATTTTTTTCTTATGGTTAATTATAAATGCTTTATGTGTCATCAGTAATTTTGTAGATGAGCTTTTTCTGTGTTAATAAATGGCCTTGGGAAGTGTTTTCTCGTCAGTGGCCATAGACAATCTCGTGAGGTAGGACAGAGAAAGGTGGAAGGTGCAGCTTCGTTAGTTTTGTCTGTAGCTGAATGGAATAAGGGTAACTCCAATGGCACGAGTGGCTTTTCCCCCTTGTGAAATGCACAACAGTGTAATAGAAACATAATAAAGTAATAAATACAAGTTATCTGTAATATTTTATAGCTATTTATGTATTATTTAAATCAGAAGTTAATAGGAAAGAAGTCAGTAGGAAATAAGACATATGCACAAACATAAAAACAAAGATTAGGAGTACAATATGTTAGGAAAAGCATATGTTTATGTATGTATGTGTATATGTGTACATATATGTTTATATATAAATATAATCACAATTATAGCCTGGGGGGGAAAGGAAGGAGGGGGAAAGAACCAAGTAAAAAGTGCAAGCAGAGAAGAAAAGACAATCTAGGAAGCAAAGAAAAGATGGACAGCTCTCAACACAATACATAGTATTTAACATATAGGCTTTCTTGAAATCGAAATATTTTGAATCCTCTTTTATGTTCTGCTGTGCATGACATGTTTTTTCTTTTCTTATTTTTACATTTAAGTTTTAATATATATATATTTATCATGTTTCTTTTCTTATATATTTGTTTTAATAATTTTTTTTAAAAAGAAGTTAATATAATTGTTATATTTGTATATTGATGGGATTTAGATGAAGGTAAATCAAATGCCAGGTTTGGGATTGTCTCTTTTTTCTTATGGAGAATATGATGAAAAGTAAGATGATTATTATTTTCCTAAGTTTACTGAAGGAAAATGTAAAAGTAGAGGTAAAAACTACCTTCTTTTGGTTGAGGTGGGGAGAGGAGAAAGAGGGAAAGAAGGGAAGACAGAGACAGTTACAGAAAGAGTGTTATTCCTTGCATGAAAATGATACATGATTTCTTTACTACCTCTCACCCAAACACCATATTTCCTATGCTTTATACATAATAGGTTCTTCGTAAAGGACTAAATTAAGTAATAAAACTTTGCCAGTACATATTCCAGATATTCAGAATTTTTGTTCATTTATACAGTGAATTGTTTGAAGTTTATCTGTTGGCTCTCTATACATAAAGATATGTTAAGCAAACTGATAGCATAAAGAAGATTAGAAAGGGCTATCCAAATACCTTTAAGCATTTTATATGTGTATGTGTTTATACAGCTGATTCTCTAAAATACTCGTTTGGGTTTTTTAGAGCAGATTTCCTAAAGATCTCTTAGCCAAGTTTGAATTACTTCATGTATCTTGAAGAAAGAAAAACAAAACTTTGCTATATTGCTTTAACAACATTTCTCAATTTAGATGCTTATTTCAAACTGACTTTTCTTTCCAGTTATTCCAAGTTAGTGAATATTTCATAGTTTCTACTTTGTATTTAAACTAAACTGATGCTGAGCCGGAAAGCAGAAAAAAAACCAACTTGTCAGGGCAGTTGAGATTTCCCCATCTATAGCATTTTGCTGCATGTGAGCCTCTGCAGCCTTTCTGTTACCTTTGGAATGTCTTTACCTTGAATTTTTTCCTACCCTGTGGTTATTTTATTATCATTATCATTCTACATACACACCATGTGTTTACCTACACATATCCACGGATGGATGATGGGCTCTTGCAAGTTGTCTATCCAACTTCATGTCATGCAGTGGTGAATAGGTATCCTTCATGTTCTTAGTTTTCCCTGGATAGATATCTGAGCAGTTTGAGTAATTCTGAATCTCATTTAGGAGGTGCTGCAAGGTCCTGGGGCTGGCTGTAATCATCATAATGTTATCCTCAAACAGGAATCTCTTGAGGGTCCCACCATCTGTACCCTGTATTGAAGTGTTTCCCGGGCAGTGCAGAACAATTTTGGCAAGCACATGCCTTCCCAGCTGTCCAGTCTCCTTCCACCTTCCTTACTCCCTGCCTCTACTCTTTGGTCCGATGATGCAGGCATCTTGGCTGCTCCCCACACAAGATGCTCCATCTCTCCGCTCTGATTGTTCCCATGCTTTACTGCTCTCCCTCCATGGGGTGGCTTTTAAATCCAGTTTGAAGTCTCACTTTCTACAGGAAGCCTTCCCCAATCTTCCTTTATTCTGGTGCCTTGCCCCCTCTTCATTATTTCCTGTTTACTCTGTAGATAGCTTGCTTTGTCTGACTTTGTTGGCCTATCGTCTCCTCCATTAGAATGTGAGCTCTTTTGCCTAGGTTCCTGTCCTCACACTTGGCAAGTGCTTGGTCCATGGTAAGTGCTTAATAAATAGTTACTAATTGGTTGATGGAGTCAGGAGGGCTTAGGTTCAAATCCACCCGTCTATACAACTAAGGCTGGTGCTAGAGGACAAGTCATTTAACCTTTCAGGGCCTCAGGCAACATTCTTGAGACTAAAAGTTACAGAGCAACTGCTGATGCACATTGGTCCTGGAGGTATGACATCATGGTTCTCATTTTCAAAAAAGTTAAATGCAAAAAAAACGGAAGCAAAGTGAAATGGGCTGTGAGCCTAACAGCATGGCAAGGACAATAAAATTCCAGTCATTTCACACCAGTTGAGACCAGTCTAAATGAATGAAAGGCTTGATTAGAGGGAGATATCTATGGGATGATATATTTAGCATTATAGACTGAAAGTAGAAGGGAACCTTCAACCTGACTTAGTCCAACCTGCTCATTTTACAAGTAAGGAAGCTGAGGACCCCAGAAGGGGTTGAGTTGTCTGAGGTAACTGCTAGAGTTTCAATTCAAACCCAGGGCCATGGACTCTGAAAGCCAGTGATCTTTCCACTACATCCCACTTCCTGTAATTCAAATGAAGTGATCGTGAATTATTTTCCAGTACAATCCTTAGGAATGTTGCTTTGATGACTAGGTCAACAAGCATTTCTTCCTGCCTGTCCTAAGCATTGGGAATATTAAAAAATGCCAAAGCCATTTCCGCCCCCAGAGAGCTCACATTCCCATGGGAAAGCTACCATGCAGACAAAATGCAGACAAGGTAAATGGGAGGTAATTTCAGAGAGAAGACACTAGCATGGAGGGGTCCTAGAAGAGGCCTCCTGAAAAAGGGGAACATGTGAGTTTACAGGAAACAGGCAAAGAGGGAGAGAACTCTAGGAATGGGGAAGTTGGGAGCATCTTGTGTGAGAAACAGCAAGGAAACTGGGTGCTGCATTGGAGAGTGAGTGGGGAGAGGAGGGAGAAAGGAAGAAGGAGACTGGAGAGGTAGGAAGGGGCCAGGTTGTGCAGTGAATTTTCTATTTGATCTTGGAGGCGGCAGGGAGTCACTGGAGTACCTATCATTGTAATTTATAATGCTTTACAAATCTAAATTGTCCCTGAGGATGCTTAAAATAGTTTTCCTTTGAAAAAAATTTAAATACTCAGGGGCAGCTAGATGACACAGTGGGTAGAGCTCTGGCCCTGGAGTTAGGGGAACCTGAGTTCAAGTCAGACATCATGATAGTTACTAGCTGTGTGACCTTGGGCAAGTCACTTAATGCTGAATGCCTCACAGAAAGAAAAGAATTGAATCACTTTTTCAAATACGTTGTTTACAAAAAATCTAGAAAAAAATTTTCAGTGATAAACTTTAGCTAAGTACCATGTTCCAAAATTATCACAAATTCCTCATTAGTGGAGTCTTGAATTAACTTTTAGCATATTGCAAAGTATAATAAATCTCCACAGCTAAATGTCAGTTTTCTTTATCATTATAATTGATAACAATGAAGCTAGTATAATCTGTCCAGCCCACCCATCAAAAGAGGTGATCTTCAGACCTAGATATTCATCCATTATTATATGAGACTACTTTCTTATCTATCATTTATCTGTCTCTCTACATCCATCCATCTATCATCTATCTACCTACCATCTATCCATCCATATATCTGTCTATCTCTTCAGATGCACCAGAAACGCTCAATAGAGTACCTAGAAAGATTATGCATACACCAAAAAAGAAGAGAAAATGTAATCTATTTTCACTTTAGATAATGAGATTTTCATTTCATAATGACATTATCACTAGGATTGAACTCCCCTGCAGTGAAGATATTTCACTGGAGCTAGAAAGGATGCCAGTGAAAGTTGGCAGCTGACCAAATATGAAATTTAGGTTATCATTTTGTGTTGATAATATGTGACTTACATTTTGAGTAAATTGAATTAAAAATTTTCAGGTAAGAAACAATTAAGTTAGGTTGTGGACTTAAGCTAATTTGGACATGGCTCTTAAAGATTTAAAAATTACTGTCTTATAATGCTTTTTAATAGTTCCCTCAAATTATAGTATTTTCTAGGTGTCCCAAAATTCTTAGTGCTATTTTAAGCTATTGAAGTCCTAAATTGCATTGAGAGTTTCGGGACACATCCTACCCCAATATACAGGGCTGGTCTTGTCAGAAGTGGTTCTTTTGGAAATTGTATATATTACTGAAGTAAAAGTAAAATAATATCAAGTGATCTTATCAGGAAGTTATATTAAGGCATTAGTTTTTTCCTCAATATATGTGTACTCATAATGCATTTTTGCTTATTGTTAATGTAATTTTGCTTCTTGATGGGAAGAACTTTCCCATCCATTAATAGGCCCATGTGACCTGCTTAGGTCCCATGGAAGCCTGAGTCATATGAGTGTAAGTCCCATGGAACAGGAAGGGGTGGAACAGGAAGAGGCGCAGCTAAAGCAGAGTTGAGACAAAGTTTGTTATAGAGCAATCAGAGCTGGGAAAGGCAGATGGCTCCCCTGAGTGGAAGAGCTTGTTTGTGATGGGTTTAAGGGAGCCGGTTTGTGGGTAGCCTACCAGAGGGAAGGCTGGGGCTGGCGCTGCCCTCTGCATTGTTGTTGTGTATGGATTTCTTTGTTACCATGATGGATTCGGCTTTCTGGTGTCTGAATCAATGTTTTGGTTCCGTCTTCCATGTGGAGAGTCTGTTGTATTTCATGATTAAGAACTGTGCCGTGGGCACTGCGAGCATCGGTTAGGGCTGCAATATGTCGCCACATCGGGCAACTATGTGGCACAGTGGATGGAGCCTGGGGCCGGGAGTCAGGAATGCTCATCCTGAACTCAAATCTGGCTTTGGAGGCTTCCTAGTTGTGTGACCCTGGGCAAACACTTAGCCCTGTTGGTCTCCATTTCCTCATCTGTAAAATGGGGTGGAGAAGGAAATGGCAAACCCTCCGGTGTCTTTGCCGAGGAAACCCTAAATGGGGCACAAAGAGCTGGACACAACGCGGACGACTGAACAACAGCTAACCCAACCAAAATGTGTTTGAGCGTAATCAGTCCCTCAGCACTGCCCCATCACAGTATCAGCATGAGAAGGAGCCTCAGGAGCATCTGTGCCTCTCCGTGCCTGATAAAGTCCCCAGACGGTTGTTGACTCAGCCTTGTGCAAGCTGTGGGGAGAGGACATGGGAACAGCTGCAGATGAAGTGCCTACTCTGGCCACATGCTGAGCTAAGGTTCTGTAGATATTCTCTTGTTTGGTGTTTTGCTCTAAGACAGCCATTGAGGGGAAGCTACCTCCTGAAGCAGCCCATTCTACTGTTACACCTTTGCTCCTTTTTCTCCCTCTAGGGAAAAGTAGAGTAAGTCTGATCCATGTTCCCTTTGATAACTCTTTGAATACTTGAAGACAGTTGTATCTCTTCTTCATGTCTTCTTCAATATGAAATATCCCCAGTTCCTTTAACGGAACCTTGGAGTTCATTCACCTTTGGCATCCACCTGCCATCCAGCTCTCCCCTGTGGCTCCAAGAAGCTGTAGCATGCGCAGCAGCCACACCCTGAGAAGTAGACTGAACCAGGTTGAGGGTAACCGACCAACCTCACACCTCTCTGTGAGTTAGGGGCTGTCCGCCCCAAGCATGTGAAGACTTTCCTCTGTAGTATGGGTGGATGAGAACAATTTGTCCCCATGACCATGAAAGGCAGCAGAAGCAGGTACTGCGGAGCACTTAGAGCTTGGTCAGATATCAAAGACACCATGGTCATCCACTGCATCCTGGGCCATCATCAGTTGTCCTGACTTTTGTCCTGCCACTGGACTTTGATGACTCTGGAAGAGAGAGTAAAGCTGATGACTTCATGCAGCTCTGCCTCACTTAAATCCAATTCATGTACAGGTCACGACGCCAGTGTCATCGGTCATCTTCAAAAACAAATGAACAACATATGGCCTGTACTCAAGGTCTTTGAGACCCAGTTGCCATCTTCCGGATGTTCTCAATTAATGTCTTTTATAATTGTGTCTCCCATACCTGGTGACTGTCATGCAGGTGTGGTCTAACCAGGAGAGTGCAATGGGACAGTTGTTCCTGGGAACAATTCCTCTGTAGAATGACCCAGGTTAGCCTTAGTGTTTTTGTGCCATATCCCATTGGTGATGTGAACACAGCTTCACATCCTTTGCAGACAAGCTGCTGGCCATCCATCCTCCATATTATTCCAAGGAAGCTGATTCTTAAATCCAAGAATGACCTGCTGTTCCTCCTTCTTGAATTTTGTCTCGTCAGACTCAGCCTGCTTTTCTAACCTGTCAGGACTGTTTTAGATCTCGGCTTTGTCATCCGCTTTATTAGCTATTCCTCCCATCTTGGTGTCTTTTGCCAATTTGATGAGCACACCATCTGTGTCTTATCCAAGTTCTTGATACGAAAGTTAAGCAACACAGGCCCTTCCGGGTACTTTACTCTCAGAGACCTTGTCCCAAGTTAATATCAAACTATGAGAGAGACTCTTCCCTGAGACTCAGTCCTTCCCTGAATTCTGATTTCACATAATTATACTGTCTCCTAACACACATCTCTATATCTTTTCCATAGGAATACCACGGGATTGTTTTTTTAGGTAAACTATATTTACATCATTTTTTTTGATCTACCAGTTTAGCACCTGGGCCAAATAAGAATAGCAGGCCAGACTAGCACAAAGCTCTTTGTGTCCCCTCCCTCCTTTTCTAGATGTTCACTAACTCATGAATCATGTTCTAGGATTTATTAGGTTTAGGATAGGATTTTACTAAGAATTAAAGTCAAGGTTATTATGGACCTGCAGATTCTCTTCCCTTTTTGGAACATTGGAACATTTGTCTACCATTCCTTCAGTAATGCTCCCATTCTCTATGTTTTTTTTTCAAATATCATTGGACTGAGCAATCCTATCTGCCAGTTCATTCAGTACCTGAGTCAACAAGTCAAGTCTACAAACATTTACCAAATGCCTACTATGTATTACACATTGGGCTAAGCTCTGGAGACACAGAAAAGGACAAAAATAATTCCTTTAAGGAGCTCACAATCTAATAGAGCAAAGAACATACAAGCAACCCTGTACAAATGATACATAAACAGGATGAATGAGATAAATGGGGGGGGTGGTACTAGCACTGAAAAGGTTAGTGAATAGCCTCTTGGAGTTGGCATTTGAGGGAAGCCAGAAGGCAGAGATAAGGAGGGAGAGCATTCCAGGCATGGGAGCCAGCCAGTGAAGAGGCATGGTCAGGAGATGAAGGGTTGTGTGTGAGGAATGGCAAGGAAAATCAAGGAGACTAGAGTTGCTGGATTGGAGAATCCATGGAGAAGAGTAAAGTGTAATACTGAAAAGATAGAAAGAATACTGGGTTGTGAAGGGCTTTAAAAGCCAAATCAGACTTTCTGTTTGATCCTGGAGGTAAAAGAAGTTACCGAGTAGGGATCTGATCAGTGTGGTATCTGAGGATAGACTGGAGTGAGGAGAGACTTGAGGCAGGGAGATTAACCTGCAGAGAGATTGCAGCACTCTGAGAATGAAGCAGTAACAGAGTGGTTACCACCACGGAGAAGGGAAAGGAATATATGAGAGAATCACCCACAGCATCTGACACAGGTTGGATATGGGGGATAGGTGGATAGGAGGTTGACACCTGGGATTTGTGCCTAGATGATGGGGAATATTGTAGTGCCTTGTTAGTAATAGGGAAGTTAGAGAAAAGGGAGAATTTTAGGGAAGGATAATGAGTTCATTTTGGGAGTGTAAGATGTCTGTGGGTTTTAGGAGGTTAGAGATGTGAGACTGCAGGTCAAGAGAGAAATTAAGCTTAAATAAGTCAGTCTGAGACTCATTTTCATAGAGATGTTAATTTAGTCCATGGGTGGTCATGAGATCACCAAGCTAAGGTAGTATAGAGGGAGAAGAGAACCAGGACAAAGGAAGGCTCTGTTGTAGATAGCACGCGTGACCTAGATTGGGATGGCGGACCTGCAGCCTAGAAGGCCACATATGCCCTCAAGGTCTCTAGGTTCCCCACCCCTGACTAGATGAAGATCTAGCAAAGGAGAATGAGAAAGGAAGAACTTATAGGTAGGAGAAATAAGGAGACATCAGTAACAGGAAAACAGAGAAAGGAGGATCAAGGAGAAGAGGATGGTAACAGTGCCAGAGGCCGTGGTGGTCAAGAAGGAGGAGACCGGAGAGAGCTGTTTTGTCTGGTGGTTCAGAGATCATTGGGAACTTGGGGAGAGCAGTCTCATGAAATGATACTGTTAGAAGCCAGACTACGGAGAGTTTAGGAGACAGTGAGAGGTGAGAGAAGGAAACCATTAAAAGGAAGAGACAGTCTGGGATAGACAGATCAAGAGAAGGCTGAGGAGACACAAAGGTGTTTGTGGGAGGCAGCTGCTAGATAGGGAGAGAAGGAGCATTATGGGCTAGTAGGGAGGGTATGAGGGGCATTCTGATGGAGAAGATGGGAAGGAATGGGGCTAGACTTGGCAAACGGAAAGGCCACCTTTTCATATAAGATGAGGTGAAGGAGTTGTCAGTGGAGGAAGACATTTGAGTGATGTGAGATGAGAGAGAAAAGGGGGTGCTCAATGAATGGCCACAAATGCTTAGGGGAAGGGTAATGCAGTGGTTTCAGCTGAGATGAGGGGAGGCAGGGTGTGTCCTGGGAAGCTTGAGGAGGGGACACAAAAGTTTGGGAAAACCATGGTGAGTGGAGTAGTGGATTGATTAGGGAGACTAACAAAGATTGTAGGAAATTTGTAGTGGGCACTATCAGCTTGGTTATTTTCTAGTTCTGTTCAGTAACAAGAAAACAGAAAGAGTAAAGGCAAGAGACAACGGGAGTAATCCAAGGCTGGGGAGATCAACAAGGTGCATTTGTTGATAAAGGGCAAGGAATTGAAATGTAGATGATCATGATGGAGACAGAAAATGGAAGAGGCAGTAGCTAGTGTAGGGATGATGCCCTGGGAGAAAATGAGTAGTAGGCTTTTAAGTAAATGCTTGTTCCCTCCCTCCCCACTGGGAAAGAACTGAGGAGTGGAGAGATTGGAAATCTTACTGAGGTTAAGAATCAGGATTTGGAGTTGCAGGGCAGAGGGGATGAAGGATTGATAAAAGATTACAATCAGATTGAGGAATTTCAGAGTTCTTGAGCATAGAACAACTCTAGATAATAGCAGGATCCAGGGTATGGTTGTCTCTATGTAGCTGGGGTGAGTACATCATGGAAAATGAGTAAATTAAACAATTGGGAGTTTAGGATATTTGAGGGGATGTAAGTAATGTCCTACACAAGAGTGGGAGTTGGGGAGAAGAGAGTTTAGGCTGGGCAATGAACTCATTGATGAAGGAAGAAGAGGGTCCTGGAGGTTGGTGGGTAATGATCACCAGAATTTTGATTGGATGATAAATATGGATTGAGTGATTTTCAAAGGAGACAGGATACTGAGTGACAATGGTAGGTGAAAAATCACAAAAGTGGCAGTGGGGAGCGAGGAGTACTCTATCTCCTCTCCCATGACCAATGAATCTGGTCAAGGATGTTGTATCATTAGGAAGGAGACAGGTCTCAGTGAGTACCAGAAGATAGAAAGAGTGAGAAAGGAAAGGTTTAAGATGAAGACAGATTTGTTAACTGTAGAGCAGGTGTTCCAGAGAGAAGAGCAGAAAGAAGGTGAGTGGGTACATCTGGAGTGCGGTATTGAAGGGGTGGGAATAAGAGTTGGGGAATAGAGTTTGGAAAACAACAACTGAGGTGTTCAGAATCACTGGAATAGGCTGGGAGTATGCTCACTTTGAATTCTGGGAGGACAGCTAGGTGTTCTTTTAATATCGACTGATTTATTTTGTATGTCGACTCCTTATTAGCCATTTTTGTTTCATCCTTTGTGGCTCCAAATACTTTTTCCTTGGCAGAAAAAAACAAGTTTTTCTCTCTGTGAAAGTTATCACATCCTCTTCACCCCAAAATTTGCCCCCTCTCCTCCCTAAAATACCAAACCAATAAGAAGTTTCTTTGGTCATCTTTAACCTTTCTTGTCAGGTTTAGCTCATTTTGACCTTTAACATCCCTTCCCCCCACATGCACCTTCTGTGAATGTCTTTAAAAACCTTATCAAACTGGTGAGTTCTCTGCGAATCCATCTTGGTCGGAGTGAATCATCTGCCCTTTGGATGACTCCTTTTTTCCTCCTCTTTGGAATTATTTTCCTTTATGTCTTCAAAATTTCATTCTTGAGAGTTTCCCATCCTTCCTGCTCTGACTTGTTTTGTATAATTTTCCTCAATGGGATCTTACTTGTCCTTCCTGGTTCTCTTTGAAATATGCCTTCCCCAAACCCAAGGAGCACATCAGACTGTTTGACTAATTCCCTTCTCTTTCACTGAGGATCTGGGATAGCACCCTCCTTGTGGTTCCCGTTATCTACATTACAGCAACCAGTTCTTCCTCATTAGTGAGAATAAGATGCAGAAGAGAATTTCCCTTTGTTGGTTCCTCTGTCTTAAAGCCAGGGAGTGTGTGCGTATGTATGTGTATGTATGTGTGTATGTGTGTGTAGGGGAGAGAGGGAGACAGAGACTAGAGACAGAGGGAGACAGAGAGAGTAACAGAGGCAGAGGGTGCTTCAGCAGATGTCTGCTTAATTGAAATTCCTTATTATTATATATTCTTATTATACTTCTCTGCCAGGTTTTCCATATATTTCCTGAACTCCTCATCTATTTCTTCTTTCTATTCAGATGGTCCATATTATATTCCAATAACAAAATCACTTCTATTTTCCTTTTGTTAATATTCTATGCTTCTCCTTACATATTCCTAGATTTGTTCATATGACCAAACGTTGTTAATATACAACTACCCCCAGTTTTCCTTTTTACATCTCCTTTTTCTTTTGAGTAAGGAATGCCCATTTAGGACCATGTTCTGAACATCATCTGTGATATGAATAGAGATTTCTTTAATGAATATGCCCTTGTCTAAATTAGTAGAGTATTCATTTCCCACTGGGTAGGGTGGAGACAAGAGGAACTCATGTGAAAATAACTCCTTTACTTCTGCCAACCTGCCTTTTTGTCTCAACTCTGGTAGGGGATGGGACCACTGGGGCTGCCGGTAGCTCCCTAACTCATTTAGAAATGACAGTAAGGGGCTTTGGCGTAGAGCATCTAACTGGTGCAGATTACCCTAGATCAAAGATGCTTGAGCCCCAGATCTGAAACTTGAAAGGGAATTTTAAATGTAAATGTCACCTTTGTTCACTTGCATTCCTTTTTTGTTTCTTTTTCTTAGAAACATATATGCAACCACTAAGTCTTTTGCCTTTAGACATGCTTTTCATAATTGAGGAATTGCCATCTGTATTAATAAGAAAAAAACAGTTTTACATACCAACTTTAATACATTAGTTATCTTTGAAATCTAACCAAGAAATTCATTCATTCATTCATGTCATTCAGTAATTCAAGGGTAAATATACCAAGCAATAGAATTGTTGAGTTATCCAATGAATCTTGTTTATATATCATTTAGCATAGTGCCTGCCACACAGCAGGTACTTAATAAACGCTTGTTCCCTTCCTCTTCCATGTCTTTATTGGCATTTCCATCTGTTTCTGAATCACCAGCCCATTGACTCAAGCTCTTCATTTATGACCCTCTGGGATCCAGGCTATAGTGAAATGGGCATTTGTTGTCCTCCATTGTAGCTTCCAAGAGAAAGAAGAAAGGTAGTAACTCACATGCATCCATACATACATACATACATGCACACATACACACACACACACATATCTACCCTGGGTTCCTGATTAGCCACTCCAGAAAATCGTGAGATTGAGGAGCCACATGGAGTGGAGGAGTGCCAGAACCTCACTGCTGACCCATGGAAGGTATTCCTGGATCAAGAAGCACCCAGAGCCAAGGACATGGTTTGACTTTTTTTTAGTCTTTTAATGTTGTAAGATGTGACTGTGCAATAATGAGATTTCTTTCTTAACATACACATTTCTTCAATGCCTCCAGTGTCCTAGAATTTGCTGACATGAGCATTCTCTTACCTTGTTAGGTCCTATAACCCTGGACTCTCCAGATTCTTTGACCTCTGACACAGTCATGCTCATCAGCATGGGGAAGGATTCAGGAGTTATCAGAACATAGCTGTTACTGACCTTAGGACAGAGTCATGACTGTCAGACTGTTGATTTTTTTCAGGCCAAGGCCTCAGATATTTCAACAGCAGAGACCATCAGAGATACACCACATGCAAGGGAACGGACTCAGGCAGCACAGGGGAGGTCATTTAGGACCCCCTGGGGCCCCATGATCCCAGTGTCCCCTTTAACTGGTCTTTAGGGACAGCCAACTCTGAAATGTTGTGCTGCATGGAGAGGTGAAACATGAAGGAATAAGGTCATGGTTCTGCTGCCCTTTATTCTGGAGATCGCACCTAGAATATTATATTCACTTGTGGGGAAGACGTTGGTCAATTGGAGAGCCTCTATAGGATTAACAGCCAGGGCAGCGAAAGGTGTTAAATCCATGGCTGATGGAGGAACTGGGAGAAGCATCAGCAGGGAAAAATGGTTATCTTCAAGCACTCAAAGAGCAGCATATGAAAAGGGAATTTCAGAGCATAGGGAAAAAAGGCACATTTGGACTTAATGTCAAGGAACAAAAGCCCTAACACCTAGCCCACCGCAGAGTGCGCTGCCTGCCTTGGGAAGCCGTGGAGGAATTCAGGCAGGGGCTCCCTGACCACTTGTCTGGAGCCTTATAGGGAGCACTCCTTTAATGAATGGATTGGATCCAGTGCCCGGTCAGGCCTTCCACAACTCTGAAATTCCACAGTCCCATGATTCTAAAGCCACTGAAAAAGGGTTGGTTCAGACACCATCCTGGGGTTTTGTGGTGGAAGGCAGGTTGATGACCTTTTTCAGGGCAAATCACAGCACCTTCTGCCTTTCTGCTCCCATGGCTCAAATGCCCTCCTCCCTGATTGGAAGAATAGGGACAATACTGGCACTTAACAGTTGGTTGAATTGCTCTAGCCAACAACAGCCGTAATCCCAGCAACAAAACAACCTTATCATCTCATTGGCTGCCTTTTGGTAATGAGTCTCTCTGAACTTTGCTGTCAGTCAGTCAACAAGCATTTGTTAAGCTCCTACTGTGTGCCGGGCATTGTATTAGGCCTTGGGGATCAGAGACACAGAATGAAAGAACTCCTTCTCTTAGAGAGATATGTGTCTAAGCATATGCAAAAGAGGACAGGAGGGCATGGACCGTGGGGAGGGTAGAAAGGGACTTTGTGGAGATGGTGGTACTGGAGAGGCATCTGGAAGAAAATAAAGGAATTATGGGAGGCCGATGTAAGTAAGGGGAGGCTGGCAAGCTGTGCCCAAGGCCACTGAGGCTTCTCTGCTGCTGGGCATGTCTTTAAGTCTTTTAGCTTAGTTTAGATTCTGTCAGAGTTTGTGTTTTTCTGGAAGAGCTTTGGAGCCTGAAGTCCTTGATAAAGCCTCCGAGCAACACTTTAAAAGCAAAAAAGCTTAAACTGACCAAACATGTAGACACATTTATCTGTGATGCCTGCATTGTCCTTGGAAGGCTTTTTACCTAATCTACTCGTTTTGCTCAGCGTCCCATCAGGACAATTCCTTTGGAATCGCCTTCCTCACTGCTTTGCACACTCCACACCAGAAAAATCAGGCTCCACCTTTTGTTACACTCTGCATTTTTCAATTCATTTCAACAAATATTGGAGTTACTACTATGGATAAAGTACCGGTCTTTTCCCAGCTTGATCACTCACAACAGACATGGCTCTGAATGATTTCTGAATCTTAAAAAAAATAATAAATCCAGTGCAGCTCTGAAGGAGAAAGACAGCCTCCTGTTGATTTTCAAAAGATCATGCTGTAGTCTTTGAAGGTGATTTTAAAAGAGGAAGATGAACGAATAGTTTGAACAATGGGAAATGTTAAAAATACCTCTGATTTTACAAAGATAAACTCTGGGTTTTTAAATTCAAATATAAAAAGCTAAAATGTAAAAAAATTAAAATTTGATTAAAAAATCAATTGTTACTTTATAGTTACATTTTAGTAAATATTCCTAAGATTTCTACTTATATCTTAATTTGTAGCCAGCAAGCTTGGCATCACCACGCCTTGAGGTACAAAGCAGCACTGAGTAAATTCCTTTGCAATTACTAGAGGCAGCCCCTTTTCCCCCCTCTTTTTCTGTGTGCTTTAAAATCAAACCAACATTCCTCATTATGTGTAATTTCTTGAGTTGTAACTCACTCCTGATGGACTTTGGCTTAGCCCCAATGCAAGTTGTTGCATTTCGTATATGTACTAGCCAATTTTGGCCCAATGAAGTGCTGTGCTGTTCATTTACAGCTATTTGCTTCAAATTTTTTTTCCATCTTCTTAAAGTCATGTTAAATTCTAACCCTGTTCTCAAAATTATATTCCATCCTTCCTAGTATGGGATCTGACACAAAGTTAATGAGCATGCTCCCCACTCATTCTTAGGATAATTAAATTTCTAGTTTTTGCAAGCATTTCTCAAGCATTTACTTAGAAAACATTTTGCTTTCTGACATTTATTTTTAAAGTAGCATATGATGGGAAGGTCCATGAGAAACTACAAACTCTAGTGTCCTGGAGAGTCCCTCTTTGACATTCCAAGAGCCCTAGGAATTCCTTCTAGAAAGACTCTTACCTTTTTCTGCTTGACTTCCTAGGTGAGTTTTGGTGGACAACGCTGCCCATGAGTTTTCTTGTGGCTATGCCCTGGGTCAGTTCAGCCGTGGCTCATTGGAGCTGGAGGGATGGGAATGCCCAGAGGTCAGCAAAAACTGACAGCAAACTGGCGTTTTATCCAAGCACTTTTTTGGGTTGGTTTTTCAATTTTGAATTCTGAAATTTTTAAAGAAGAGTTTTGAATTAAATCTTTGATATAAGGTATTGACATCATGTATTGCTTCCTGGATGTTCTATGCCCCAAACAATTTCTAAAAGCGCAGAATCGCTTCATGTAAGATTCTGCATCATCAGACTATTATCGTTCCTTATATATCATGTCAGCGAGTATAGTATAAATTGCAAGAGCCAAATCTTTGTCTTCCTGGAGGAGAAACTCTCATTTCTCTAAGTGCTGTCTACTCATGAGTTTATCAGCTTTCAGCCACCAGGGTGTGGACATGTACCTTTCCTCCTGGTTAGGCCTTGGAGGACTGGGAGTGAGTGCAGTGGACACTCACAGTAGCGTCCATTTCTTCTGGGGGAGGTTGGTTTAGGGCTGAGGAGTTTATTCCATCGAGTGATGTGTTTGTTCTGTATGTTCCTAAGACACTTGGGTATTAATACTTACTGTCTGTGCTATGTATGTGTGTTACTAAGCAAAACACAACTTTGAGGAGCTTCATTTGACTTCTCTTGGATGACCTCTGAGGTGTCTTCCAGCTCTGCTTCTAAATCTATACATAGTTTTTGTCATTGGAAAGAAGTTTGAATCTGACTTTTCCTAGCTTTTTGAAATTAATGCCTTGTCCTGGGTCACACTGCCGGGACATGTGAGAGGTAGGCCTTGAATGGAGATCTTTGTAGGTCCCTGGCCTTCACTATCCATTATGCCATGTAGTCTCTATAGACAGGCCATTTAGGGATATAGTCTCTACAGTGGTCTATATTTGGACTAACATAATAGACATTTTTTTGTTGGAATGTAAGACTTTAAAATTTATTTTCATTCAGAATGTTCAACTCTTATTTTGTTGAATGAATATATTTTGACAGACTATGTAAATTGAAGCTCACCTAAGGTTCTAACTACCCATTTCCCATGAAGTCATATTCAGATGCTTAATTACAGTGAAAAGTGAGCTGCCAAAGACTTCACTGGTGGAGGGCCAAGTTTGGGCAGATTCTCCAAGCTGTAAAGACTTTCAGGTACAGGCCTGGTGATTGTGCATCCGTCATCTTGGGCCAACCTGGTTCACTTTAGAAAGTGTTATTGACCAAAGACTGGCCAGTGGGCTTTTGTGGTCGTAGCAACTCCTGAAGGTCATCTGTCTTCAGGCATTGGAGGGTTTGTGTACAAACACTGGCAAAATTATAGAGCACTCAAGTGTTGAAATGTGTATATCACAATCCAGTTTCTGTCTGCTATTTTGTGAAAAATCAAGTCCTCAGCCTAAGCAGTAAAGGAGGAGGTCCAGAGCTTTACAGAACTGAGAAGACATCATTAACAACGCCACGGAGCTTGTAGTCATTATGTGAATGTTAGCCAAAGAGATGAGATTCTTTTCTTTCTCCATTCTTCCCCAAGACACAAGTCAAGAATATTTAGAATAACCCTTTCCCTCCCTTTTTTCAAGTTTTTGTTTTCAATACTTGAATAGATCTCCAATTGAATAGATTATCACCCATCCATACTTTCTCATCCAGTGTTATTGATTTATATGCCCTTGTAAATCCTTCACAGGAAGTTCATACAACAAGTTTGGAGCCTTTGAATAAGGCTGAACATTCCATGGGTGCCATTGTGGAACTCATCTCTGTCCGTATGTGGTCTCTCATATTTACTAACAGGCTACTTCTTTCTGGTCATACATCCCTTTGATTATATGTGTGTGTATATACACATATATGTCTATGATCACATCATATGATATATAGTTATCATATTTGATATATAATCACATGTAATATGTATTTTTAACCACTTCTTTCAATTCATCGTTGTTTTTATGCTAAAACCTATTCAATCTGACCATGTGTCTCCCCATCTTCCTATAGTTAATCCACAACTATTCTCCCTAGAAGACTGTGGCATTTTCCATTTCCCAGCCATATAGAACTGCCTACAGAATACTGGTGTTAAAAAAAAATGAATTTTTATTTCATGGAGAAGATTTGGGGCCATTAATGTACTATGCTTTCCTGTTATTCAGTTCTGAGCCCAGCTCATTCTCTATCTGTATTGTATGTCTAAAACACAAGATGAGTTCAATTGGCTTCCCATCCAATTGCAAGTATTTTACCCACTTTTTTTTCCCTGTGTGGCACTTTACTTTTCTCCTTCCAGTTTCATTAATGGTTAACTGATCTTGAGATAATTTGGCTTAGCAGGGTCTCTGGCCAAGTTCACTGCAGAGGTGTTCTAAAGTGGTACAACCCTTGGCTGCCTCCCTCCCTACATGATTTACCTTGTTGTAATATAGTTTTGTGTTTTGCATAGTGCTGTGTTGAGTCTTCACTGAACTCCTAAAATCTTGCCAATGAGTTTGTGTTCTAAAGTGGTACAACCCTTGGCTGCCTCCTTCCCTACATGATTTACCTTGTTGTAATATAGTTTTGTGTTTTGCAATATATGCATACATGCATAGGTGTGTATTTGTGTGTGTACAATAAGGCAGCAAGAGGGCGCTGGACAGAGAGTCCGCCTTAGAGCCAAGAAGAACTGAGTTCTTCTCAACTAGCCTCTGTGCACAACCTTCACTGCATCATCCTGGGCAAATGGGCTGACTAGCTGCTGGTTTCTTACATAAACAGTAAGAAATGGTGGATGAAAAAATGAATTTACAAAATGTTTATTAAAGTACACATTATCCTGAGAACATTTAAAAATAAAACTAGAAAGACAACAAGCAGATAAATAGAAAAGCCCTGCAAAGACTTCCACTGTTTTCTCCATAAACGATAATGGAGTCACCACATTGCTTCCATTTACTCACTACTCACTCTATCCCCAACCCTTTATATTTTGGCTTCTACAGCCAGCCTTCAGTTGAAATTACTCTCCTAAAGATTACTAATGCCCTCCTAATTATGAATCCAACAGCATTTTGTAGTATTCATTCTCTTCAATTTTTCTGCCATATTTAACACTGTTGATCAGTCCCTCCCAGTGGATGTTTTTTCCTTCCTTGAATTGAGACGTTGCACCCTCCTGATCCCCCTGCCATTCTCTTCCCCTCACCTTCAAATTGAATGTTTGTCCAAGCTTTTCTTTAGTCCTCTCTACACCTTCGCTCTTGTCTCACTCATTCAAGTCCACAGCAATGAGTGGAGAGAGATTTTCACAGAAAATTCACAGTGAAGAATGAAGAAGGGTGAGTAGGTAAATGGCTAGGTCTGATGAAAGCTGACTGAGTGTGTAGGCAGACTGAGGGAGCAGTAGGGGAAGAGGGATTGAAGTGCCTAAGTAGATAGAAGGACTGCTGGACCAATATCCTGGAGGAAGGAAGGAAATGGACCAGGGGGTCAGGTGCATAGGTCATCCTTGATAAGGACAAGAGGCTGGGGTCTGCATGATGAAGACAGTATACCCACATGGAAAACGGTGATCACCTGACGTCATTTTTGTCAACAAAACCTTTCCTCATAATTTTGTTAAGAACTTTCAAACATACATTATGTTATGCATAATTTAGTTTTCTTATTAAAAATCATGTTTGGTATATTAAATTTGGTAAATTAAATGTGGTTTATTCAAACCATAAGCACAGATTTACAGATGGACCTTCCAACTTTATAGATTTAAGCAGTGTAGCATTGTTTAAGTTCGGCTTATTTCTCGGTGACAAAATGTTAGTTTGTAATACTCACCTACTAAGTGTAATACTCACCTACTCCATTGCGTCTGGGGTGAGGGGACCTGCTGGAGTCATCTTGAGCAATTCACTTCAGCCGTGTGAGCTTCAGCCTCCCGAGAAGCAGAATGAGGGAGCTGGCTATGGCAGGTGGCCTTTACAGGCTCTTTCAGATAGGATCCTTCCAGGGGAGCCCAGCAGTCCCAGGTCTCAACAGTACAGAGCTGTAATCATCAAAGTAATCTGGTGCTGAATAAGAAATAGTTGATCAATGAATAAACTGGCATACAGTATATAGAAAAAGTGAGCACAGCAACCCAGTGTTTGATAAAACCAAAGATCTCAGCTACTGGGGAAAGAACTCACTTTTTTTTTTTTTTTTTTTTTTTTTACAAAAACTACTTGAAAAATTGGAAAGCAGTCTGGCAGAAACTGGGCATAGACCATCATCTCATGTGGTATACCAAGATAAGCTCAAAATGGGTATATGATGTAGACATGAAAAATGATACAAGAAAATTAGGGGATCATAGAAAAAATTACCTGTCAGATTTATGGATAAGGGAAGAGTTTGTGACCAGGCAAGAGAAAGAGATTTCTGGGAGGTAAAGTGGATCATTTTGATCAGGTAAAATTGGAAAGGAGTTGTTTTTGTTCCATCATTTTCAATTGTATCCCATTTTTGATGGCACCCTTTAGGATTGTCTTGGCAAAGATACCAAAGAGGATTGCCATTTCCTTCTCCAGCTCATTTTACAGATAAGGAAACTGAGGCACAAACAAGGTTAAGTGAGTTGCCCAGAATCACATAGCTAGTAAGTGTCTAAGGCCAGATTTGAATTCAGGAAGATGAGTCTTCCTGAATCCACTGTGCCATCTAGTTATTCCTAAAAAGCATTAACACAACCAAAATGAGAAGAAAAGCAGGAAACTGGGGGAAGATACAGCAAATTTCTTTTCACAAAGGTCTCACTTCTCAAATACAGAAAGAATTGAGTCAAATTTGTAAAAATACGAGCCATTTTCCAGTTGATAAATGGTCAAAAGATGTGAATCAGCAGTTTTCAGAGGAAGTCATCAAAACTGTCAATAATCATATGAGGAAATGCTCTTGCAAATCAAAACAACTCTAAGGTGCCATCTCACACTCATCAGATTGTCTGAAGTTACAGAAAAGGAAAATGACAGATGTTGGAGGGAATGTGGGAGACCAGGTATACTGTGAGTGGGGTTGTGAATTAGGCCAAGCATTCTGGAGAACATTTTGAAACTATGCACAAATGGCCATGAAACTCGGTATTCTCTTTGTCCCAGCAGTACTCCTACTAGGTCTGTACCCGACAAGGAGATCAAAAGAAAAGAAAAAAGACCCATATGTATCAAATATTTATGGTAGCTCTTTTTTTGTGGTGACAAAGAATTGAAAACTGAGGGGATGCCTACCAATTAGGGAATGAGTGGACAAGTTATAGCACATGGATGAGATGGATGCTATTGTGTTGCAAGAAATGATGAAAGGGATGGTTTCAGAAAAACCTGAGATGACTTATATGAACTGACATAAAGTGAAGTGAACAGAACTAGGAGAACATTGTAAACATTAACAGCAACATTGTAACAATAACCAACTGTGAAAGACTTAGTAACCCTGATCAATACAATGACCAGTACTCCAAAGGCCTTCTTATAAAAAATGCTCTCCTCAACTTTGTACACAGCAACAACCAGTGTGTGAGAAATTTTTCTGGTATGCTTACTACTTCATTGCAATGCAAGGACTTAAAAAATTCCCAATGGCAAAATGCCTTCCACATCCAAGGAAAGAACTATGGAATTCGATCTCAGAATGAAGCAGATCATTTTCTTTGGTATTATGTTTTGGTTTGTTTTATGATTTCTCCCATTCATTTTAATTCTTCTATGCAACATGACTAAAGTGAAAATGTATTTAAAGGGAATGTATGTGTAGAACCTATATAAAATTGTATACCGTCTCAGGGAGGGAGGGAAGAGGCAGGGGGAAAGAGGAGAGGGAGGGGAAAAATCTAAGATATTTGGAAATGATTGTGGAACACTAAAAACAAATAAAATAATAATAAAAAATGTTCTTCTCCTCCAGATAGAGAACTGATGGGATCCAGAGTTGAGGATGAAGCATATCCCCCTTTCTTTTTTTTTTCCCCTGGAGCATGATTAATGCAGAAATATATTTTGTGTGACTTATATGTATAATGGTGATCATATATCTTACTATGTCAGTGGATAGGGGGGTGATGGGAGAGAGAGAATTTGGAACTGAAAATAAAGATAAAATTTAAAAAAACCCAAATATGACCCCTCTGAAATTCATCTTTCATACTAATATGAAATAATCGTTTGATAGGCAGATCTGGTCATATTTCTCTGCTCAAAAAAAGCTTCATTAGTCGTCTGACAAAAGCTCAAACTCCTTCACCTGGTTTAAAGGCTCATCCCTTGTTATACTGTGTGGTTCTACTCCATGCACTTTGGACTTCAGCCCAAGCGGACTGTCTCTTCTTTTTCCCTTGAACACTCTGTACTTGGCTACATTCAGTACTTTTTGTATGCCTGAAATGTCTTCATTTCTCCTCTTCACCTGTTAAATCTCCAACTGCCCTTTAAAATTGTTCATCTTTCATGATTCTCTCCCTAATTCATTTCATTTCAATTCCATTCAACAATTGAACCCCGTTTGTAATTAATCACTTTCTCCTGGGATCTCCCCTACCTCTTTATTTTGCATTGGTCTAATGCACTTCTGCTGTTATGTCTTATTTCTTTGCCAGGCTGTAAGTTCCAAGGAGCAAGCATCCAGTCCTAAAGAAACCTGTGCCCAGGTCTGCACATAGCCGATACTTTAAAAAAGTTCATTGAATGAATAAACGAATGAATGAAAACCTCTATGCCTTAGTAGAAAGTCTGGATGAGTTGCCAAATTACGGGTCACTAATGCCCTCCTAATCACCAATCCAATGGTGGCCAACCAGGAAAGGTTGGGCCTTTGATGAGGAAAAAATTAGTCTATTGAACTTAGAACCTATAACACTGAACTCTGTGTATGTGTGTGCATGCATGCATGTACACACACACACATGGGGCAGGGTGGGGGAAGGAGAAAGTGGGGGCATGAATAGGTGGAGATAAAAGATTTATCTGGTAGTTTCAAAATTTACTAGACATTTTCTCTCTCAAGTGAGCTGACACTAATATTTTCTCCTGCAAGATGAGTTTGCTTCTTATTTATATTTGCAGTTTCAGCTTTTTGCTCTCTGGGTCAGCAAAGATTGGGAGCACCGTAGAGCAACTTATTTAGCTTTTGATGGGAAAAAGTGTGTGTTGTTTGAAGAGCACATTTCTGTATGTCAAAAGGGACTTAGAAAAATATATCGAGAATCAAATGCTTGAAAAGAACACAAACGAGATTTTAATTAAGAAGCAATATTGACTCAATCCACTGCAGTACCATTCACTGCTTCTCTGCCAGGGCAAAATGTTGTGACTAGTAGACATCAAAGCTTGCAGAAAAGTGCTTGTTATTATTACGCTCAGGAGAGCCCTGGCAATTATCAAGAGCAAATATCCCCCACCCTCAGTTCGACATAGCAAACATCCTTTTTACTTAGTGTACCGATACTGTGCATTTTTATTATCAAGTAGAGCAGTAACCTTTTGGGATGAAACGAAACCGGCCTTGACAAAGGGCTGTATCTCAGGACCGTGCCCCAAATTCAGAGCTGTCCTGCTGAGCCGGCACATGTGTGTCGGTTCACAGGTGATCCGGTTCTCAGTCTTTCTGCTCTTTCAAATATTTCTGTCTCTAAAACTGGGGGGTGTACCAAATTTTTCCTTAATGGCTGTTCTTGAAGCCCTCATGGCTTCCAGCTCTGCTTATTGCAAGGCTTGTTCCTCTTGTGATTGCCTTTGGGTCTTATAAAGAAATCCTGAACCATTTTCTGCGGTGGAGGTTTTGGCCACTGGAAACCCCTATGCAGCCATTTATTGGGTCACAGAGGCCCTCAAAACCTGTTTCCAAGAGATAGTGTTCAGAGGCGGATGTAGGAATCAGATGGCTGATCCAATCCAGCAAGCGTTTATTAAGTGCCTGTTGTTTGTAAAGCACTGAGCTGGGCACCGGCTGTACCCACAGCCTGTGATCTCCACAATCGTATGTTCTCTTGGAACAACACCCTGTGGAGTTTGTTATTATTGTCTTTGAAGTCCTATCTGACTCTTCATAACCCCATTTGGGGAGTTTCTTGGCAAAGACACTGAACTGGTTTGCCATTTCCTTCTTCGGCTCATTTTATAGATGAGAGAACTGAGGCAAACAGGGTGAAGTGACTTGCCCAGGGTCACACAGCTAGTAAGAGTCTGAGACTGGATTTGGGCTCAGGAAGATAAGTTTTCTTGATTCCAAGCCCAGTGTTCTATCCACTATGCCACCCAACTGCCCCATGGAAAGATAAGTAAATACAGAGTCATTTGCAGAGAGAGAGAGCAATAATATCTGAATGGCCTTTTCTTCAGGAGGTGACCCCTGAACAGAGCCTTGATGTCCACCCAAGAGAGCAGAGCATTAATTCTGAGGAAGAAACATCCAATGACTTGTAAGCTTTTTTCCACCTTCATCTAGTGGCAACAAACAAACTCATTTCTTACAGTTGGTATCCAGGGTTTTTGACAGTTCCTGGTACACAGTAGGTGCTCAATAAGTGCATGTTCCCTCCTCCCACACCCTCCCCCATCCGTGTCATTTTCTGAAATAGGTTTGTCAAAGTAGAGCAGCTCCTGTCTGGTCCTCTGAGATCCTCAGGCTCCAGTACTGTGCCCTTGGCCCTGGGAATCCCTAGTGTGGCTGTCACCTTCGTGTACCTCCTTTATGTTTGCAAGGGCTGAATTTACTCCTTTAACATTTTCAAACCCTGAAATTGCCCCTTACCTCATCATGATAATGATTGTTAACAATGGTCATCATAATAATGATACTTTATATTTACAGTGTCTTATAGTTTACAACATTCTTTAAATACATTATTTAATTTTGTCTCAGAGCAACTCTATGAGGTAAGTATTGTGAATGTTATTATCCCCATTTTATAGAGGAGAAAACTGAGGCTGGAAGCAGTTAAGTGAGTTGTGAAAGATTTTCCAGCTGATATGGAAGGAAACAGAGTCCCAACCCCCTTCCGGATCTGAATCCAGTATCTTTATCTCAATGTTGAATTAAAATAAAGTGGTTTGGGGGTGGGAACATAATAGAGAAAATTCAAAAATTTGATAATTTACTTCTCAACATTAATGAATAGACATTAGTTCATTCAATTCCAAAATTACATTTCTTAATTATTTAAATCTACAAGTGTTGGTTAAAGTGGGAAGTGGTAAAATGGAATCTTTTAGGTATTTTTTCTCAAATTCATTGTAAACAAGAGTACTGCACAGCTTAGCCATTGTTAATGTAGAGTGTTGACAATTAAGACCTTTCTCTAGTCACTCAGAGGTCCCCACCCAGGTTCCAGAATCCTAGTTAATCCAGGTCAGCCCTGCCAGGGAGTCTGGGGAACAAAATAGAAAGGAGTTGTTCAGGAAGGCGTTATGATGTTGGCAGAGGATTCCTGTGCTGGCCATGGAGCTTCTAGGACACAGAACACAGTGTTAGTCCCTATTCTCTTCAGGAACAGCCTCTGACTATACAGCAAACTGTTCTCATGCCAGAAGTATTCACGTTCTGTGCAGGGCTATGACTATAAAGGAAAAACTGTGTGCTTAAACAGCTCATACTGTCTGGTCATTACATTTTATGATTTACGTCACCAAGATGATACAGCGTATACAGTAAAAGTGAACATACTGTGTTCTCCTTTCTATCATTATGACAATTTCCATTTGAAAGGATCACAGTGAACAGTATAATAGGCTCAGTTTGAACTGATACCATAAACCCAGAGACTATTATTATGGAGCCTGAGATGCTGGTTCTATGAAACATTCATTTGGGGAATAAATTAAATGAAGAGTTGCCCTCCTCCAAGTGTCCTTGGGAGGATTTTTATTGATAGTATTTTTTTGTAAAAGGAAAAATGTCTTTGGAAAAATGATAGAAATACCTGTCTTAAGTGATTTATCATTGGAGTGTTCTTTTGAGTAGGAATACTGTGTAAGGCAAGTCGAGCCATCCCCATCTTGCTGACTGCCTAAGACACTGATAGAGAGAGCCTTGGACCCCGAGGTGATTTTGGGAAAATGATGTTAAAGAAGAGGCTTTGCCATCTACCTTGCTGCTGCATCCTCAGGACCATGGAATCTTTCCATCGGTCTTGCACATGTGTTGTCTTCTTCATGAGAGCAGGGACTGTCTGACTTCCCTATCTGTTATCTCCTCATTTAGCACAGTGCCTTGCACATACT
The DNA here is from genome assembly GCA_023548195.1 of Bettongia penicillata ogilbyi. NCBI lineage: Eukaryota > Metazoa > Chordata > Mammalia > Diprotodontia > Potoroidae > Bettongia > Bettongia penicillata. Next base: position 283,030 of record JAJHZJ010000497.1, read on the forward strand.
AAGTGCTTAAGAAATCATTCATTCCTTCATTCATTCACTGAGAGGCAGGATGTTTACGGCTGAAGAGCTAACTTCACAGTTAGAAAGACCTGTATTTTGCTCTTGCCTCTGATATGTATGGATTCTGTGATCCTGGGCAAGTCACTTAATTGTACATTGTCCCAAGCAACTCTAAATGACTGTAAGTTAGAGAAGTCACTAATATTCATTGATATATAGAAATGTTCCTAATGATAAGTTCTCTGCATCCATGAAATCACAGTTCTGGCCAAAATAAAAGAAAGTACATTTTAGTTTATTATTGGTATTTAGCTAATATTTAATTTTTCCCTAATTGCATGTTAAAATTTTTTTTAACATTTTTTAGAAGTTTGAGTTCCATATTTTATCCTGTCCCTCCTTTCTTTCTCTCCCCCACTCCGAGACAGTAAGTCATCCAATGTAGGTTATACACATACAGTCATGCGAAACATCTCCAAGACATGAACAAGAACAAAAATTAAAGAAAGTGGAAAATCCTGTGCTTCCATCTGTGTTCAGACAAAATTCATCATTTCTCTGGGGGCAGAGAGTCTGCTTCATTGGTCCTTTGGGATTGTCTCGGATGGTTGTATTGCTGATAACTGCTAAGTCATTCACAGCTGATCGTTGTACAGTGTTGCTGTTAAGTATACTGTGTTCTTCTGGTTCTGCTCACTTCACTTTGTATCAGTGCACGTTTCCAGTTTTTCTGAAACCTCCCAGTTCATCATTTCTTATAGCACAATAATAACATTTCATCACAATCATATACCACAACTTGTTCAACCATTCCTCCACTGATGGTCATGCCCTTGGTTTCCAGTTCTTGTTCTCTCTCTCTCTGTGTCTCTCTCTGTCTCTCTGTCTCTCTCTCTCTCTCTCACTTCACAACTCTACCAAGAGTGGATTAGTGTTCCAGTTTTCCCCCCATCCTCTCCAATATTTATCATTTTCCTTTTTTTGTCATAATAGCCAATCTGATAGGTGTGGGAGAATACCTCAGAGCTGTTTTAATATGAATTTCTCTAATCAATAGTGATTTAGAGCATTTTTTCTTATAACTATAGATAGCCTTAATTTGTCTGAAAATGGCCTGTTCATACCCTTTGATTATTTATCAGTTGGGGAATGACTTGTATTCTTATAAATTTGATTCAGTTCTCTATTTTTTTCTTTTGAGAAATGAGGCCTATATCAAAGATACTTGCTGCAGAATCCCCCCCCAGCCCATTTTCTGCTTTCCTTCTAATTTTGCTTGCATTGGTTATATTTATGCAAAAGCGTTTAAATTTTATATAATCAAAATGGTCAGTTTTACATTTCACAATGCTCTCTATATCTTCCCTTCTCCATAGATCTGACAATACAGTGTTCTATGCTTTCCTAATGTGATTATGGTATCACCCTTTATGGGTAAATCATATATCGATTTTGACTTTATCTTGGTATGCAGTGTGAGATGTTGGTCTATCCCTAGTTTCTCCTTTACTGTTTTTTTTTTTTTTTTTTTTAACATTTTCCCAGCGGTTTTGTCAAATATTTACTTTTTCCCTCAAAACTTGGGTTTGTCATATACTCGATTACTATGATCATTTACTGCTACTATTACTAATGCTACTTCTCCTCCTCCTCCTTCTCCTCCTTCTCCTCCTTCTCCTCCTCTTTCTCCTCCTCCTCCTCCTCCTCCTTCTTCTTCATGAGTGGGAACTTGTTTGCAGTGTCTAGAACTTTTCTTGTCAACTTCACGTGGGTTTCCAGGTTTCTAAACTTATATGACAAACCTCATGACATTTTACACATTAAGATGCTTTATTAATATTGTTATTCACTTCTTTCTTCTCCATGGTATTCATGTAGAAATGGGCCTGGGATAAGTCACTGTCCTACAATTATGCTTTTGTACTTAATGTTTGAAATACTTGCACAGTTGAAAAAAACGAATGCTTTTTGTAATAACTCTTTGTAGCCTGCTGAGATGCTCTGCAAAAGTGTTAGCATTTCTTTGTGTAATCTGTGCTAATAAGCCTGGTGTCTTTACCCTTCCGTAGTTTTACGTGGTGATGATCTGAGACTGAATCAATATAATAAGCCCTCCTATTTCTATAAACAAATCTGCATGACACAGACGTGTTCAAGGCTTATTTATTGCTCTCATATTGGTTGGGTTCATGTCAATGTTGCCCATCATGGGGCTTTATAGTTTCACTGCTTTTCTAAGCAAGTCACTTTTGATTCCATTCTACAAACCCGGTGGCTTATTCCTATTGAAAGCCTTTATTATTGGCAGGAGAAGGGAGGGACAATGTTGGGTTTTTTTGTCAAAGTATTCTGTAGGTTTTAATCTCCTTATCTTGTGCTGTGAGAACTTCTATCAATTTTCTTCTTTCTTTTCCAATGAGAACTTATTAATTATTCCTGATGTTAATAATGATGTTGAATCATGGCTCCAATTTTCTCTCTTTAGTACGAGTTTAGGTAGAGCAGTGGATGGCCCAGGAGTCAAGAGGACCTGAGTTCAAATCCAACATCAGACACTTACTAGCTGTGTGACCCTGAGCAAATCACTTCATCATTTGCCTCAGTTTTCTCATCTATAAAATGAGCTGGAGAAGGAACTGCAAACTACTCCAGTACTTTTGCCAAGAAAATCCCAAATAGGGTCACAAAGTCAGACATGACAAACAACTTAACAAAGTTGGAAACTAAAAGTTTCAGTGTATATGTTTTTGTACCATCACTATGAAAAGATAGTAAATACAGGGTAAGATGCTGATGTTTCTTAAGGAATATGAGTTTTTCTTTTTAGGCTAATGTTAATTTAGTAGAGAAAACTTTCTTAAGGGACAGAGGTGAAGGAGGAGACTATGTAGTCATCACAGTTTACAGCCTACTGTTTACCTTTCCAGTGATGCCTGGACACATTTATCCGCTATCTACATAGGCACCTACCTGCCTCTTAGAAGAGTAACCTTTTGTGTATTTCAAATAAACAGAAATTCCCTTTATAGTAGAGAACCTAGAGGGAAAAGGTGGAGATTTTTTGTTCCTCTGGGGCTTTGTAGAGCAGCACATTGTTGTAACTTGTGGAACTGAAAGGGCAAAAATATTTTCTTTTTGATACTTTTCAATAATTTATAAACTTGTATCCTGTTAGTGCTGCTAAGTAATAATTTTGAAAGCAATTGTTTTCTCCATAACTCTGACTTTTATGTATTTATGCTGCTTTAATGGTTGCGTACAGCTTTTATTGTTGTCGAGTTGTTGCAGGCATGTCTGACTCTTCAGGGCTCTAACATGAAGGTGTCTTGGCAAAAATGTGATGGACATCGCCTGATGACTGTATTTGCAAGTAATCAATTGGTTAATGAGTTGAATCCTTGATATTGGGTTCTTTGATAATACACATATATTGTTGGTTTTGTGGACTGAGGAACATTTCTATTTGTAAATTATCTTTGTAGTATTTATCATTGTACTGACAAACCAAATACACAATGTTCGCGTTTGTGTGCACATGTATAATGTTGATAAATATGCTCTCCAAGAAGGTAAATTTCTCTTAAAAGCTCCTGTGCTCTAAGCTTGAGTCTCCATTCTCTGGACTCTCTAGATGTCTGGGGGAAGCTATCCCAGACTTTTGTTCAACATGCTACCTTAGTAAAGATCTACTTGTAATACTAATTAAGTCTGATTGGGTAATAGAGATCCATTGATACTTCATGGGGGAAGCACACTGTTCGTAACCTTAACCCCTAGAACTCTGAAGGGACTTAGTACACTGTGGCAAGTGGGCAAATGGGAGAGTAACCCCAGAACCTGGACTGTGTGGATCTTCTCAGTGGTATGGTGACTGCAAATGAAAGACAAGGCAAGCTTTTTATTGTTTTCTTTGTGTTTGGAAGGAGGATGAAAGAAGGGCTCATACTGGTACTTGGGTTGGGTGAGAAGATGCTGATGAAGAGTACAGACAAGGAAGAGCTACTTCATTCTGACTTCCTGATTTTTTTAAATTAATTTATTTGTTTTCAGTTTTCTACAATCACTTCCATAAGTCTTAGATTTATTCCCCCTTCCTCTCTTCTCCCTCCCCAAGACAGAATGCAATCTTATATGGGTTTGACACATACATTCTTATTAAACACATTTTCACATAAGTCATGTTGCATAGAAGAATTAAAATGAACGGGAGAAGCCATGAGAAAAAGCCAAACAAAACAAAACACAACACAAGAGAAAATCTTCTGCTTCATTCTGCATTCCAGTTCCATAGTTCTTTCTCTGAATGTGGATGGCATTTTGCCTCAAGAGTCCTTTGGGAATGTTTTAGGTCCTTGCATTGCTACGAAGGGCTAAGTCTACCAGAAAAATTCCTCACACACTGTGGTTGTTACTATGTACAAAGATCTCCTGGTTCTGCTCCTTTCACTCAGCATCAGTTCATATAAGTCTTTCTAGGCCTCCCTGAAGTCTTCCTGTTCATCATTTCTTATAGCACAATAGTATTCCATTACATTCATATACCACAACTTGTTCACCCATTCCCCAATTGATGGGCATCTCCGTGATTCCAGTTCTTGGCCACCACAAAGAGAGCTGCTATAAATATTTTTGTATACAGTCCTAGAAGTGATATTGCTGGGTCAAAAGGTTTGCACATTTTTGTAGCCCTTTGGGCATAGTTCCAAATTGTTCTCCAGAATGGTTGGATTAGCTCACAGCTCCACCAACCATGAATTAGTTTTACTCTAATTTAGTAATTAGAATTACAATTCTCCCACATCTTCTCCAACATTTATCATCTTCCTGTTTTGTCATGTTAGCCAATCTGATAGGTGTGATGTGGTAGCTCAGAGTTGTTTTGATCTGCATCTCTCTAATCAATAGTGATTTAGAGCATTTTTTCATATGACTATAGATAGCCTTAATTTCTTCCTCTAAAAACTCCCTGTTCATATCCTTTGACCATTTATCAGTTGGGAATGACTGGCTTCCATTTTCTCTGTAGAGGAGCATGGCTCTGCAGTCTTACTAATAGCCAAGATGGGCAGGGAAATAGGAAAAGAGTGACCAACTGCCAACTCTCACTGATGATCCCTGAGCAGTTCTAGATCATGGCAAGAGGCCATGGCAGGGAAAAGGGAGAATGTGGTTCTGCTTTCCAAAAGAGGTAAGAGAATGGAGCCCAGAAATGGTAAGACAGTGAATTGTATTCCAATTCCTGATCGAATTCAATAATTAATTGTTGATTGCTGAACATCTAGGAAAGGGGGCATCCACATGGCTTCTGGAGAGCAGTGTCCACAGGTATCCCAATTTCCTCTTTTGAGAAGACTCCTTGTGTGTATGGGATTGCCACCCAGGCTTTTTCTAAACATTTGACAAAAATCTTTCCTGGTATTCTTGTGGTAAGGGCAATGTGATGTGATGGGAGGAGACCTGGGGTTGGTGACAGAGGATCTGGTTTGGAGAGTCAACTCTGTTACTGCCTGTATGACCTTGGTCAAATCACTTATCTGAGCCTCATTTCCTTACCTGAATATTGAAAGAGTTGGTTGATTGGTTGTTGTCCTTCCTTTTCAAAGAAGACCAAAATGACATCACTATGATAAAGTGAAATTTCAATGTGTCCAGCTGTGGCTGATCAGACCAATACAAGCTCAGAATGCTCTACCACAAGTTGGGCACAAATAGTCTGTGTGAATATTTGGGGTGGGTACTCCAAATTTGGACATCCTGCATTTACTTTGTACTGTCTCAATTCTGCTTTGCTCAAAGAACACAGTACCTTTACTTTTGTGGGCATGCCATATTGAGCAGTCCTATGTTAATGTCTCCCATGTTGCACAGTTGAATCCAAAGTTCTTGAGAGAGACCTTGAGAGTATCCTTGTATCATTTCTTCTGGGCACCATGTGATCACCTGCCCCATGTGAGTTCTCCATAAAATAGTCTTTTTGGCAAGCATACATTTTACATTCGAACAATATGGCCAGCCCTTCAGAACTGTGCCCTCTGAAGCATAGTTTGACTCCTTGGCAGTTCAGCTCGAGCAAGGACTTCAGTGTTTGGTGCCTTATCCTGCCAGGTGATCCTCAGAATCTTCCTAAGACAGTTCAAATGGAAGCAATTCAATTTCCTGACATGGCACAGGTAGACTGTCCATGTTTCACAGGCATACAACAATGAGGTCAGCACAAAGGCTCTGTATACCTTCAGTCTGGTAGTAAATCTAATACCTCCTCTCTCCAAATTTTTCTTTGGAGCCTCCCAAGCACTGAGCTAGCTTTGGCAATGCATGCATTAACCTCATTGTCAACGTGTACATCTCTGGAAAGTACACTACCAAGGTAAGTGAACTTATCCACAGCATTCAAAACTTCTCCATTTGTTGTAATGGATGGTTCCACATACGGATGATGTGGTGGTGGCTGATGGAGCACCTATGTTTTCTTGGTGTTAATTTTTAGGCCCAAATTATCATAGGCAGCAGAGAATTGATCCATATTTTGTTGCATCTCAGCTTCAGAGGCTACGTTGAGTGCACAATCATCTGCAAACAGAAAATCATGCACCAACATTCCCTCCACTTTGGACTTGGTTTGTAACCTTTTCAGATTGAAGAACTTACCATCAGTATGGTAGTTGACCTTGATGCCATGTTCATTCTCATTGAAAGCATTTGTCAACATGGCTGAAAGCATCATTCTAAAAAGCATGGGAGCAAGCACACAGCCCTGTTTTACTCTGTTGGTGACTGGGAAGGCACAAGAGCTTATTATCATTATCCAGAACCCAGGCAAACATGCCATCCTGAAAGTGATGTACAATATTGATGAGCTTCTCCTGGCAACCAAATTTTGACATAATTTTCACAAGCCCTCATGACTAATAGTGTCAAAGGCCTTGGTCAGATATGTTGTGTACAGATCTCTCTTCTGCTCCTGGCATTTCTCCTGGAGTTGTCAGACAATAAACACCATATAGACTGTTCCTCGGTCCTTTCTGAAGCCACATTGGCTCTCAGGTACATGACTGTCTTCCAGGTGAAGGATCAGCCTATTAATGATGACTCTAGTAAGAATCTTGCCAGCAGGGACTAAGAGAGAGATCCTCCTGTGATTATTGCACAACAATCTATTCCCTTTACCTTTATAGAGATGGACAATGGAGGCATCCTTGAACTCCTGGGGGATAACCTCCTCTTGCCATATAACCTGGCAAATTTCAGTCAGCTTTTGTATGAGCAGTGGTCCCCCTACCTTGTAAATCTCAGCTGAAATAGAATCAGCACCAGGTGCTTTGCCACATGAAAGGAGTCTAATGACCCTCAAAACCTCTTCTTCAGTTGGAAGTTCAGCTAAGGAGGGATTGACTTCAACCTGAGGTAAATGCTCAAAGGCCTCAGCATTGATTGATGATGGTCTGTTGAGAAAACTATGGAAATGTTCAGCCCATCTCTCTAGGATCATTTTCTTATCACTAATCAATGTGGCTCCATCAGAGCTCTTTATGTAATGTGCCTTTAAGACCCAGATATATGATCCTATGTAAAGAAAAGAGAAATGTAGCTTAGATGACAGTGCAGATGACAGTTTGAACTGTTCCAAGGGTCAGAAGCAACAAGTGGTCATTTTTGGCTTGAGGACAACTTGGAAAGTCTCCAGAGTGTCCTGGCTATCCATACCTGTTCCTGTGCTAAGATAGGTCACAAACTGCATGACAGCATCAGGAGTCATAAAGCTCTTCAACAGCCTGAGACAATGAGATGTCAGACTCACATACAGATGGGGCAGAGGATTCCTATGGGCTATGTACTGACTTAGAAAACTATTTATCTTTACAGATTTCTTTGTTATTATTGTTATACATCAACACATTAAAATCAAACTACATTTTAATCTGGTTTGATTGTCATTTGGGAGTGTTGTGGTAGTGTGCTTGATGCCTCTGCTCTGAGACATTGGGCTCAAATTAATTAAATTAAATTTATAGGGTTAAATGTAAAATCTTCTATTTGGGTTCCAAAAATCAGCTTTGCAGTAAAAAATGGTGATGACTTTCCCATCTAGCAGTTTTCTTGAAAAACACCTAAGAGTTTCAATGGACCTCAACTTCAATATGAATAAACAATATGAGATGGGGTCCAAAAAGCTGATGCAATCTTGGGTTGCCCTAGGAGAGACATAGTTCCCTGTCTCAGGGAGGGGATCATGCTCCCTTATTTTCTTATCAGACTACAGCTAGAGTATTATGTTCAGTGCTGGATGCCCCATTTTAGAAAGGGCACGGATAAGCTGGAAAGAATCCATAGAAAAGCAAGCATGAGGAGGTGCCTCAAGTTCATTTCCTATGATAATGGCTTGAAGGAATTGAAGATATTTAGCCTGGGGGAATAGAAAGGTCAGGGAGGATGTCATAAGAGTGTGTCAGTGCTAGAAAAGCTTTCTGGTCAGGAAGGATTAAATTGATTTTGTTTGGCTTGATGGGTCAGTAGGAAGAGCCGGTAGGGACAAGCTGGAGAGGCACAGACATTGGCTCAATGTCAGGAAGATGCTCTCACAATTAGAGCTGTCCTAAGGGGAATGGTCTGTGTTGGGGGTGAGTAGGGATGAGATGGGGAACCTGCAGCCTCAAGGCCACATGTGGTCCTCTAGGTCCTTGAGTGTGGTCTTTTGACTGAATCCAAACTTCACTAGACAATCCCCTTCATCAAAGGATTGTTCTGCAAAACTTGAACTCAGTAACAAGGCTGTACTTGAGGACTTAGAGGGCCATATGTGGCCTCCAGGCTGCAGATTCCCCACCCCTGGCCTAGATGGTCACTTGTCATCATGACCACATGGCTGCTGAGGACAAGTCCCTTTCCAATCAGGAATTCTGCTGTATTTGATTCCAGGAGTGAGACTATTTAGTGTGGAGAAGATATAGTGGAAACATGAGGATGGTCCTCAGGTATTAAATAGGTATCATGAGAAGAAGGATTCCTTTGGTTCTTTCTGGAATCAGAGGCAGAACAGCAGCAATGAGTGGCAATTACGAAGGTCAGTTTGTGCTAGATAGTAGGAGAACCTTTGCAATGATGAGAGCTGCCCCTAAATGGGATGGGCTGCCCTGGAGATCACTGGGCTGTGGAGGTTGGAGGCCTTTGGAATGAGGGGGGAGGCCTTCCAGTGGAGACATTCTGTGGGAGGTGCCCAGCCTTCTTCACCGGTGAGCTGGGAGGAAATGTGTTTTATAACCCATAAAACACCATAGACATGTGAGTTATTATAAACAACATGATATTTATTTCTTTTTACAAAACAATGCCAATTGCTAAATATCTTACTTTTACTGAATAGAAATTTTCTTTATATTTTTAGAATTAGAGATTTAAGCACACAGTTAGAAAACCAACAAAAAAAATTTCAGAGAATGGATGAAGAGCTGAGACATTTTCAAGATGAGCTGAAAGTTGCGCACAAACAGTTGCAGCAGTACAGGTAAGATTTCCCTAAGGGAGAAGTGGCAGCTGAAACATTGCAATAGAAGGATCCCAAATGTAGGAGCACATTGACTGAAAAAATAGTGTCAGTGTAGTTTTTCTTAAAAACTTTGAATCATTTTGGGAATATTCTTTCTGAATTATATGGGATTAGAAAAATGTAAATGTTGCCGTAGTTTATTTCCTATAATTAAAAAGAACTGTGCATTCGCCCAAATTTATTATTTTAACCACATTCAGCATGATGATCAATTGTTAGAAAATGACTAGAATAAGGCAAATTTTAGAGGTATTGCTTTCCATTTTTAAGGTTCGCCATTTTGAAGCACCAGGGAAAGGGGCTGCTGCTGCCCCTCCCAAGCACACAGGCTGGAGTTCATCATGCCCAGACAGGGAAGTGCTCTGAAAAGGCTGAATATTTGCTTTTCTTAGCAGAGATGAATAAATTGGGTCAATTCTTCCCTAAAGAATGGCTGCTTTTAAAATTTAGTAATTTTAGTCATCTTTAGTGCTTAAAACATGAAGCATGAGGACTACAGATGGCCATTTGTTTGGGGTACCTGAAAATACGCCTAATGAGTAGGAAAAGTGCTCATTTTACTATTTTTGTACCTTTGGAGAAAATGATATAGTAAAAACTTCTCCAGATTGGGAATGTTTTTGTTTTGAAATAGATTCTTTCCCTAAGTACCTGTTAGAGCCTAGCTCTGATTTCTTGTCATGATTTAGACGTGACCCTGGGTTCCCAAAGGTGATGCTGGAGGAGGCTGAACTTTGGCAGGGTTCTACTGAGCTGGAAAGATACCGAGACCTAGACTTGGAAACAGACTTGATGTCTGTTTTCCAGAGACCAGCCTTGCAAACATGAAAGGCTTCTTACTAGGAAATTGGTCACTAGGTGATGAATTCTTTTTGCTGTCACAGCAGCTCATGAAAACTGTTTGCCCTAGGCATGGGAAGATTGTGATTTGCGTCAGTGAAGGGAGTATCCACATTATGGTGCCTTAATGTATTGGAGTGCCATGATGCAATTCACAGTGATCATTTTCATGTCTCTTACCCACAGATTGAGAGCCATTTCCTGGCTTCAAGGTTGTTGGGCATTGAAGGCCCCACCTCATCACCCTTCCCAGGTTGCAGTATTGTCCCAGCTGGGTGTCGAGGTGGTGTGGCCACTGGGCACTGAGGAAATCCCACTTGAGAGCTTCCACTCTATCCCCTGATCACCACTGTCTAACTTAATTAGAACCTGCATTCTCCTTTTCAGACCTCTCTTCTTCTGGAGTCTTCTGTCTATACCTTCTGTTTTTTATTTTCTCTCTTGCTCCATTGTCATTAAGATGGATAGGAAATGACTGAGTATATTGTCAAAATTAAGAACCAATTCTACATTATTTGTGGAGCATTGTTGCCCCAGGAGGAGATGGGTAAGTCTCTGATCCCTTGGTATTCATGTGTAAGAGGGAAATTCCTTTGGTCATAACAGGAACCACATGAGCCTAGGTTTGGGGAGGAGACATAGAAAGAGGAAAGACACAGTCTGAAATCGGTCCCACTGATGGTGACCAGGCAGATAATGATGGGGACCCTGGAGCGTTGGAAAAGTCTTTGAGGGCCCCAAGAGGGAAGAAGCTGAGACCAGACAGTGATGGAAACAGCAAACTGCCTGGGGCCTTAGAGAGAAGCCCAGGATGCATTTGCCATCACCCTGGAGAAGAGATCATGTTAGCTTGGAGAATGAACTCCATAAAGTCGTGGATGGCAGTGTCCAGCACCAGCAAAGGGGGTGTTGAAATAGTAGCAGAGGAACAGAGGGCAAAAGGTAAGAAAGATGACCCCAGCAGAGAAGCCTGACCCTGGAAATGACTAGTGGGAAGCATAGTATCTGCTTATTAACTAGTCTGTATTTTGTTGTGTAAATAAATCATGTTCCATATTTAATGTTCATTAGCTAGAGGACTTGCAGGAGACTTGAGGACCATTTCTGAGAAGCAGACTGTACCAGCTGTATGCTGGTGTTCTCAGAATCATAGAGTCTGAGGGTTGGGAAGGCTTGACCATTGAGCACAAGCCATACATCAAATGAACGCACACTGTGAAATATCCAACAAGTGGTTGGCTTTCCTCTGCTCCAAAACCTCCAAGGAGGGCAGCCCTTCTTGGGTCACGGATTTTATTGGCTCGGGGCAGAAATCAGGATTGTAGATGTGGTCCTCCTACAACTGTAGACAAGGCCACTCATCAGGAGAGTCACTCCAGAATCAGGATTGTACCTTGTCTTTGCTATGCAAGTGTCTCTTCAGGTTCCATGTTCTACTCTTTCATCACTTCATTAGGCCTCAGTTTTTTTTATGATACTTTGGGTATATGGTTTGGAAAACAAAAAGTCCCATTTGATTTATGAAGTGTGTATGTGTGTGTATGTGTGTGTGTGTGTGTGTGGAGGGGTTGTGTTGAGCAGGGGATCATATGTTGGGGTCATATGACAGGACCCAAGTTCCTAGGGCTGGGGATCAGGGGAAGGCTTATCAGAAAGAGAAGCAGGAGGGGCGGGGGAGAGAGGGAGAGAGGGAGAGAAAGAGAGAGAGAGAGAGAGAGAGAGAGAGAGAGAGTGAGAGTGCACAAAGGGGATAAGAGAGCCATTCCCATATTTCACAAATGTTGCCTAAAGCAGCCCCTGTCCCTTGCCTTCTCTAGAGACTTGGGAAGTGCTTCTTGACACTTCTCTGGGCAGACGTGTGTGTGTGTGTGTGTGTGTGTGTGTGTGTGTGTGTGTGTGTGTGAGATGGATTATGAGACTGTGTGTTGATAACCATAGGGTCCTCTAAAGGATGGGGTGGGGGGAGAACAGAGGAGGGGGCTTCTGAGGAACCGGCCAGAACTAGCTGTGCCCGTCTGAATGGCATGAAATCATCATAACACAGAACCTGGCATGCAAAGAGTTTAGTGGGAGTGGGGACAGGGTTGGGGTGGGAGAGGGGAGTGAGTGACCTTAAAGGAGTGGATTATCGGCAGGGCATTCTTGGAGATTGTTTGATGTCATGTTTCTTACATGTATGACTTCCAAATATTCACAAAGCCCATGTTTGTACTTCGGTTATTCCATGATTGACTATATACAACTCTGTTTCTTAACCATGGAATTCACATGTTCTCTCTCACTTATGGCTTTCTGAAGAGAGTGGGGAGAAAATTCAACTCTCTCTCTGATCCAATACCTTGAATACATTACAGGTGAATTAAGTATTTGCTGAGTGACTGGCTGAGTCACTGAAAGGAGGGCTGTACATGCCTGGATGTGTCAATCAGCTGCCAGCTGGGAGCCATCAATGTTTCTTCCTGTCTCTCCAGGAGACATCAGGGTACTTTGTGTTAGTGCCTACTTTGTAGAAGGTTAGAAATATACAGATAGAAGGAGTGTTAAGGATCCTTGAGTCCAATCTCATCATTTGGCAGATGAAGAAACTGAGGTCAGAGAATAAAGCTTCCCAGAGTCACCCAGCCAGTTGGTGAGCAGCAAAGCTGTTGCCCTGATTTGTTCTGTGTTGGACGTGCACATCAGTCAGAGGTCACTACTGTGTCCAGCTGTCACTTGCAGAAACACTGGGATGGTTTCCAGTCTTTTATTTTTGAAAAAGACAGCTAGCCAGTTGCTGCCAGTGAATGTGAGCTGTGAGCTATTCGAATCAGGAAATGCCTGGTGGTGCCTGGTTTGGGACAGAATAGGTGCTTGCTGTGACTGAGGACCCAAAAAGGTCTCTGTGCTATCACATCCGCCCTCTGCCACAGAGCTCCACGGTCATTGCTTAGAGATTTTTGTTTGGGTTAATTCTTCTAAAATGTAAATCTTTTCTCCTGCATTATATTAGTGGTAGTAGTCATTGATACCTTATTGTGAGTTTGTTTCCTCAGAACTTTCCTCAGTGACAACAATCTGATGACAAAGCACTAAAGGAATGAACATGTTGGTAGGAGAATGACGGAGAGACTCATGGGAGAGGAGGACATTGCCCAGCTAGAAGCCCTTCTTGGGCATCAGAGTGGCACCTCCTGCCTGGGAGAAAGGACAAGGGAGGGCCCTCCAATTCAACTCATTTGTAGATTGTTGTCCCTGCCTGGGAATGTTTCATTACTTCCAGGAGAGACAACAACATGGTGGCTGTCTGAATTGCACCCAGATGGAGGTGGCTCCCATCATCTCTGCTCCCTTCTTTTGAGTTGGCTTGAACAAAATTATGAACATGAGTCTTCCATGTCTTTAATTCCCTTTTCAGACCTTCCTTTAAGTACCCAGACCTCTAAGGTGCTTCTGCTCCCCAAAGCAATTTGCCATCTGTCTTGCCCTCCCTACCACCCATGTATCCCCTATCAAACTCTGCCAATGCTCTGTCTCATTCCCTGAGGACCAAGGCCTCAGAGAGACTGTGAATTAGTGCACATTATTAGGTTACCTTCCTTCCAAAGTCACATTTGCATTTTAGCAGGCCATATAGGGACAGGCTGGTGTAGCAGAAAAACAGCAGGACTAGAAGTCAGTAACCCTAGATCCACTTTTATCATGAACTAACTCACAGTGTGGATATGGAGGCAGTGAGGAGACATAGTGGGTAAAGCAAGAGGACTGGAGTTGGGAAGACCTGAGTTCCAATCCAGGCTTAGACATTTACTAACTATGTGACTCTGAGCATATCACTTATAATCACTGTCTGCCTCAGTTCCTCATCTTGTAAAATGGGGACCATAATAGTATCTAGCATCCAGAGTTGTGTCAAGAATAATATTTGTGAGATAATTTCTCATCTGTATCAGCTTTCTAATCTGATCAAAGAGGAGATCCCTTTGGAATCTAACTTTGAAGGTCAATTTTAAAAATTGTTAATGGACAAGTATATGTTATTCTATATTTTATGGCATCTAATTTGCATATTTCTGGAATTATTAATATTTTATTTTTGTGCTTAATTTTTCCTTAATTTTTTTCAAGAACAAAAAAGATGACCTCATCTATTTTAAAATGCTCTCAGTACCTTGATGTCTGTGGGCAAAGGGAGTGTAACCAAATTAGAGAGAATTCCTTTGGGGATTTCTGGGGGTTCAGAGAAAGGGATGGAAGCATGAAGGGGAGGTGCCATCCAAGCCCATTCACACCTCAGAGCATTGGAGAATACAGGTGAGGTCGTAGGGATAAACAAACAAGGGACCCCAACACAAGGAATACATGTGATGGGATAAAATAAGTCGAGTTTAAATCATCAGAAATTTCAGAAACATTTATTAATTACCTAATACAAGAATAGCATTGTGCTGGGCTACCCAGACAAAAGTGAAACTCTCCCCAGCCTTAAGGAACATATCCCTATGGACTTGCATTTTATTCTCTTCTTGGTTACAAGTGACATTCCTGACAGGCTGCAGGTGTCCTGTGCAGGGTGCCTTGGGGATTTTGAAGTCTCCAATGATAAGGCACCTATTCTAGTAGGGTCTGTCAAGGTAGCAGGTTCTGAGGATGGTCCCAGGCAGGTCCTTTGACCAAAAACACCAATCTGACTTTGGAGAAGCTAATCATCCCCAGTGTTGGCCAAGGCCGAATTCTTTTCTGGTGAACTAGAGAGCCTGTTTCCTGAGGCAGTGGAGATAGGTGTCAGCTGAAGGAGGTCTCTCACTGATCCAGGTGCTATATAACCAGTAGACAGGGCTACACCTTTGAATGTTGGGCCTTCTCTTACATCTACCAGCCAGGCCTGCTGCCCAAGTTTCTGTTGTTATGTCCAGTTCTTCATTAAACCCTGTTTTGGGTTTCGTTGGCAGGAATACTGGAATGTTTTACCATTTTCTCCAGCTCATTTTGCTGGTGAAGTGACTTGCCCAAGGTCACACAGCTAGTGAATGGCTGAGGCCAGATTTGAACTCATGAAGATGAGCTTTTCCAGACTCATCACTCTATCCACTGTGCCTGCCCCTGCTATCTTCAGATCAGGCTAAAAGATCATCCATGTTAACAACAGTCTGGATTCTAATACACGTGACAGAACAGTCTGGATTCTAATGCATGTGACAGAATGACCTAATTACTTAAACTTCTTTGAAAATAGCATTCCTGCTACATTCCTGAGAGAAATGACTCCATAAGCTGGTGTAGAAGAACCACTTTCAGCTCCAAGAGAGCTGTGGAGGGAAAGACTAAGCTGAATGAAAGTGTGAATGATCTGTCGGAAGAGTTTGTGGCAGGATTTACGACTTAGCTTAAAATAGCATGTCCTCTAGAATCAGTTGTATCCCCTTGTACTGATACGGAGGAGAATTTGCCCAGAATCTAATTTGGGAATCTAAGGGAAGGTAATTGCAGCATCCTTCACCTGTATTAGAGTTTTTGGAAAAACGTGAAAGCCTTCTCTCAGAGGAGCACTGAACTATGGCCAAGGAGATCTTTAGGTCACTGGCTCTTTTCAAGTTTTTCTCTTAATGGCTTAATTGAAATCAGACTTAATCATCTAGCCTCCAGCAAGGCTTTGTTCCTGCTCAGCATTTTCCCTGACATCATTTCCAATCAGCCTCTTGGAAAGAAGCAATTGTAAACAGGTGGACTGTGATTCAGAACATAGGACTGGGGGTATCCTCTACAAGTTGAGAGGAGCCGTTGAAACTCTACATGATTGGCCTGGCAGGTGACCCAGAATATGGACGCATCCCTCCCTGAGACCAGAACCCTGAAAGATCCCAAGTGGAGGAGGCTTTTCTCCAACCCCTTCCTTTTTCATCACCTTGCTGCTCTGAGAGTCATTTAGGGTTAGGGTTAGAGCCATGATGGAGCATCAGGGACTTGCCCAGAGTCTCCTGGCAAGGAGGTGGCCAAGCTGGAACCAACCTCTCCTATATCTGTTCTGGGAGATTCACCCTAGTAGACACGTTTTCCTCCCTAGAGTACACCAAAGAGCCCTAAAGGTTCTTCGTAAGTCAGTCATTTGGGACACAGAGTGCCTTTTCCCATAGAAGCTTCCCTGTGAAGTCAGGAACAGTAATGACCGTTTGCAGTGATACTGCATTTCAGTTACCAGATAGATACTTTTATTAAGCAGCATATTGCCAGGAAAGCCCGCTTTCCCAGTTGGGTACCATGGATGTTACACCAGCCGAGTCAGCCTGGAGCGCTCAGGCCATGCAGGGCAATAATTCAATCAACAAGCTTGTGCCAGGCGTGCTGTGGCCCCCTGAGAGCCAGGACTACTGGAAAAGACAAGCATGGGTACATGCCCTGGAAAAGCTGAAGGAAGAATTTTCCCCTTTCTCCTCGGGATGCCATGTGACTCCAGGTAAAATTCTATCCATCAAAAGTTTACTTTTGCGTCGCTCCCCTGCCTCCCGCTACTTCCCCTGCATTCAGGCCTGCGTTGGCTTCTGCTGCCCAAGGCCTGGCACCAGTCTCTCACTCAGGCCTGTTTCTACCTCACAGGACTCTTAAAATTACAA